>JAQGAO010001313.1:0-25246 GCA_034697705.1 Ommatoiulus sabulosus
GTACTGGGGGTCCACGAAGATGTTAAAAATAATAACAATAAATAATAATATAATAAACCTGCCCTACACTTAAGTTTCTAAGGCGTCCGTCAGATTGTTTAAATATTGCAAGTGGTCCATGATGATGAAAAGGCTACCCTGCTCTAAATCAATTCCTTTTACCATCAATGGTAAGTTTATCCTTAACCACAAACTATTTGCAATTATGATTATCGCAAAAATATGTTGAAAAATAATGGACTTATTTAATATTTAATTTAATAATTTTATTTAATTAAAAAAAATTTAATAATGGAATTATTTATCTCAAAAGTATTTCTTGAAATGTCCAGCATCCCTCTTAATCAATGTCCTTTTTCATTAATTTTAAGCATATCCTTAACTGCGAAAAAATTTCCAATTATGATTATTGCAAAAATATAGGAAAATATTAGGTAAATTATAGGAAAATTGCTGCATGGATTTATTTATTAATCATCAATGAACACGCGTGATTTGATCAGAGATCAGAAGTGATTTAAGCTGGCGATGAGATGCTAAAATCCAAAGTACAATTTGACCTTTTCCACGCAATTTAACCCACGTGACATGTTGTTTTCATCATTACGAGTTTACGACCAAATCCCAAACCATTGAGAAATGCTCATTTTGACGCTCATCATGTTCGTAGGACACTGGCGCTAAATGGTGTCCGGTCTAGGGCTAACTTGAATAGACTGTCGTTATCGAATTGTCGACTATAAGGAGCCCATAGAAACGAGTGGCATAACGTGATTCAACAGTTTAATTTACTAAGATGGGTGTGTTTTCATTATTTTCTTTCTTTGTTCACGACTCCCATTATTGGCGTAAATCGATCCTAGGGGCAATTACTGCGGGGAAGACAATGACTTTTTTTGGACGTTTTTTTGCTGCTTTGTTTTTCACTCGCTCGTACATTGCACGTGGAACAATGAAGATTAGCCTGAATACTATTTACTAATGCCCGGCACGATCAATAAAAACAATCTTAATTTGACCATGGGCACGGTGCTCACAGAGCAAGCCTACACAAATAACACCAAAATCACCGCAATGATCGTGAGCGTAGCAAAATTAGATTCTTCCATTCTTTATCCATCACAGACAATCAACTGTTACCACGTGTCATTTCAAAGGGTAACACCGTACCACAAAGGATTTAATCATTTCGAACTGAAAATATCATGAGGAATGGTGCAGCAATTAATTTTTTTTTAATCAGCTCGAAGAGCAATTAAATTTATTGCCAATTATGGTAATGCGAGTGGTCCGAGATTATTTCCCAATGTCCTTCGCTCCAATATTCTTATAACGAAAAATAATAAACTCAGAATAAGCAATTTGGAAGAAATACAATAATAAAATTTCTTCCAAGAAGTTTTCAGGAAAGCCTTTGATTGAACAGTATTTTCGATTGACTATATAACCAGATAAGAAATGCTGTACTTCTCGCAGAGAAACATTAACAAAAGGAACAAATTTCAATGGGAGTATTCTTCTGAAAATGGGCTCAAACCCCCTCCTCCCCTTTCCCCTAGCATATGGCATTTGTTTGCTGACTGCAGGGTACTGAGTTGCGAATTGTAACAAATTTCCACAAAAAAATTGATTGTTGTTTACATAAACAACATTTAAAAAAAATTTTAAAAAAATTGTAAATGTACGATTTTCGTATTTGCATTTCGATTTGCATTTGAAATGCGAGGCACAAAAATCAAATGTTATTTTAATTTGTCATTAAAAATCTGGTTTCTTATCCGGGTGTTGCGTGTATTCTACCAGGTAACCTGGATAGTACTTTTTAAAATCCATTGATTTTTTAATTTAAAATTAATTAAAACGTTTATTGAAAATATACTTAATTTTAGACCCACTTATGAAAATGCAAACTTGCATTTCTAGCGAAAATATCCAAGAAAGCGTTTGAATAAATTCGATGTAAATCCTGCATTTATCCAATTTTTTATTTATTTTCCTTAATAAATTTTTCATTTCATTTTTGAAAGAATTTAGTAATTTTTAATGTCCAGTTACTTAAATGCCGTCACTTTAAGAACGGTCAGAGATGTAATAAAGGACTGAAACTGGAGAATTGCGTGATGAATCGAATCCTTTCAAATTAAAAATAATTTTTCAATAATTGTAGCATAATTGTCATACAAAAAATTTTAGTATAATGCAAATGATTTACTTTTTCATATTTAAAAAATATGTAAAAAGTGCATTATGTATATCATGTAAAAAGTATAATTTTAAGAATTATATGTGTACTCAATAAACCAACTTTCTTTATTTACGTGAATATAAACAAAACGTTCTTCTTTCTAATAGGAACTCAGACAACCCGACCATGGAAGATTTCAGAACATTTTTCAACATATTACATTTCAAACATTGCTGAAGCAATGCACATTGCACTGATGTGAAAACAAAATAAAATGCTGAAATCTACGAAAATGAAGCAAATGCCAGTCATGGGTGAATGTGTATCCAAAATATAACTATGAGATAAATATTGCACAGAATATACATAATTGTGAAGATGCATAGGATATTTTGATGAAAAAAAAGACTTTTTATAGTTTGCAAAAGGTAAACTTTGTCGTTTACAAAATTATTATGCAACTACTAATAGTTTGCAAAAGTAACAGTTCATATGTGAAAAAAATTGCGATCATGTTTTCTTTTGTGAAAAACACGTTCACATTTATTCAGCAAGATATCAAATTATCTGGAACTTTGTAATTTTTGTTATTAATTTTTTACCTATTTGTAATCTACAAGTTTGTTATGAATTTCTAGTTTCCAAGTGGGAAATATGCCATGTTTTCCAAATGCAACAAAAATGAAATGTTGAGCAAAACGTAACAAAGTGAAACCAAATAAAGCATTCGCTTTAATAGGTTAACGGATAATATCTTATAATGTGAAGATCACCCAATGGGTGACAACCTTGTACCCAAATATACTGCATAATTTATACATATCTTATGAATTAAATAACCCCGTATACCTTAATAACACAGAAACCATATCACATTGATAGTAACAACAGTTAACAAAACAATATTGTACTCGAAATATAAAAATTCTTGAGATTTAAATGCATTGTAATTTTATAAACACTAGGAACATGGATAAATATTACGCTGAATGGAAAAAAAGAATATGGTTCTGACATTTGCTTTTTTAAAATTAAAAATGACCAGATTTATCCATTTTGAATCACATAATGAATTTACTGACCTTTTACATAAGTCATTTAACCTTACTTGGTGAAAAAGCACAAGTAATTTAAACCAGTGGTTCCCAACTTTTTCACACTTGCAGACCGGTGAAAATGGGAAAAATATTTCAGTGTCTTTTTAAAAATAGGAAAAATATTTCACGGACTCGTGAAAATAGGAAAACCGTTTCACGGACCGGAGAAAATAGGATAAAATGGTTCGCAAATCACTAAAGCAGAAATAGAAACCATTATTTATAGTTATTTGGTATTAGTTTTAAAATCTAATTTTAAAAAATTAAAATAATCATTAACTGATTGTACCATGAGGTTATTCAAGGCACTGGTCCAAAGACCAGCGATTGAGAAACACCGATTTAAACCCTGATTATCAACAGTACAAATATTTTGCTCTGAATAAGCTGTATGGCTGGTGAAAAACAAACTTACATTTTGTTTGCCAGATAAATGCATTCCATCAAGAAAAAAGGCTTCATTTTTAATAATAAAGGTTTTAAAAAAATTTATCATATTAGGCTTTAATGACATAGTGTGAATTTAGAATATATCGGCATATTAGTTAGTAGCATGAAATTAAAATGCCAGGTATTTTACTGCATTTTAATTCATTTTTTTAAATTTTTCAACTTTTTTTTAAAAACAAATGAACTAAGATTAGGCCCTACTGTATATGTTCAATGTGTTGGCCATAGGTCCATTCACAATTCATTCGCATTTTGATATTTAACCAAAGAATTAACTAACATACCTCATAATTTATATCCACAAATCATAAGACTGTAACAACTCCAGTTCCCCGTGCAAATGCTTAACTCGATGCGTGTAATTTATAGAGACTCATGTAGATAGATTATTCGTCCTTTTTGAGCTTTAAAACCTTGTTTTTGTTGATTTCATCTTCGAAGGATTCTCCAAATTCATTAACTCGAGACTTATCAACAGGATAAAGCCTAAAAATTAGAAATTGGCAGCTGTTAATCATTGCTTCCTCTATGCTAACAAAAACGAAACATACGCTTTTCTTACCATCTTTGATATAAGTATACTAGGAAGACAATATCGTCTCTGAAACAGGCCACACGATGGGCCGTTGGCATAGTGATGATGAAAGCAAAAATATCATCGATGAATGTGTTAAATGCCTATGATGCAAGACATAACAATTTAGTAATTTACACTTTGCAGAAAGTATTAAGTAACTGATAATTGAACCAAATTCGCAAACCTTGTACATGAATGCCTTCCATGGCAAATGTGCAACTGACTTGTGTTTGTAATTCACAAACAATTGTGGTAACATAAATAGGAAACCAAATGCATAAACTCCTAGAATGTTTAAATAAATGATTTTGAGTTTGGAGTACAGCCAATTGAAGTAATTTAGCTACCGAGCATTTCTTACCATTTACCATGCTTTGTACAGACCAGGAGTACCAACTGTTGAAACGAATAAATCATTATTTCAACCTCGATAACAGCTGCAGAAAATTGTAAATTTAAACTTGTTCTCACCTTTTATGGGGGGTGTAAAGCAATGAATAGGCCGCACCTACGGCACATAGCGGATACAAGACATAAGATAGGTATTTCATACTTTGTGCATCATACTTTTCAGTCTTTTGCTCCTCTTCTGTGGCTGCTCCAAACTATAATAGAATCCACATTAAAAGAAATGCATAATGAGTTCTGCGTCTCTTCGGAAGATTTCCTCCCAATTCAATCAAGAAAGGGTGAAGAAATAAAGAGCAAATCAATTTCAACACAAACCTGCAATCTTGGCAACAGACCATTGAAATGCACTTCAACTTTAAATGCCTTCGTTAATTTCCAAATCTGAAATCGACAAACATTTACCAATTGCTTACCAAGTGCCTTTAAAGTATACCATGGGCAGAAACGTCATTAATTACGCACCTCAATCAACGTCCCAATGCCTGCCGGAATTAGGACCAACATACTGGTTTCTTCATCCATCAAATACAAAAAGACGATGAAACTGCTCCCGCATCGCCAAAGAAGGGACCTCGTAGACAAGCCCACCATGGTTTTCCGCTTGCGCCAAAATGCTATGTCATTTTTGAATGCGAGAAAGTCGAAAAGCATCTATGAGAAGAGAAAATTCAAAGCATAATAGTTAAAATGTTAAGCACATGGTAATTATTCATCTGTAATTACGTTTTATTTTTAGTGAATAATTTAGTTACGTGCAAGGCTGCTACTATAAACGTTAGACAAAGTAGAGTTAAATGGGTGTCCAGAAAGATTCCTTTAATTTCATCTAAATCTTTCTCTGTAAAACCTACAAATAAACATATGCATGAGATATGACATTTTTATTACAAAATGTAATTATCCTAAATTACAAGTTAATACATTACCAAGCGAGGTCATTGTGTTCATTGCTGCTTCCACTTGGCTATAAAATCTCAATTTGCCATAAGATATTGGTGAATATGTCAATGTCAGTTCTGTTAGGTTTTTGGTCGGCTCAAGTGGCTGCAATTAGCGTTAATATTAAGATCACAATGAATTTGTCTTCAAATTCTTGTATCTTAAACATAAAATCGCAAATGATAATTGCGAAGAAAATTGTTTTGAATTTTTTTTTACCTTAAAATCTTGCATCCGGGTGCTGAGGGCATCGATGAATAAAATTGGAAGATACTCTCGCTTTGGCGATAATCTTTTAAGAATCGTAACAGCCAGTCAGATAATTGTGGTGAATTCAGATAGGAATACAATGTAAAAAAAACACTTTGTCCTACTTGAGATATTTCATAATTTCTCCAGGAACTTGCTTACTAGGAATGGCAACTATATCATCCATTACGCCTATATTTAATTTTTGCCTCCAGTGGGTTATGGGAGTTCGGTTATTGGATTTGGTGGACTGATTCTTGGCCGAATTTTCATTTAATCCGAGTAGTTGAAACGTTGCCGCTTCAGGAACGAGGTAGGATGTCAGGGGAGCAGAAGCGTACGATGCGAATGAACTACTAAGAATGTGGGATGCGGACAAGGATGCTTGGAATTTGGGTATAACGAATGCATGTACGTAAAGACTTCCATTATTGAGAGTCGACTTGGGCAGGCTAACATTAACAGTTCTATAATGACCCACAAAGAAAACAATATATGGTTAATTGCTTAATATGTACCCAAGGATAATTTATTATGTCAAATAAAATCTTATATGTTTTATACTCTTTAAACTCACAATTCATAAGTCTTTTGAATATTGATGTCTTCCCACTGCCAAAGATTGTTTAATTCAGAAGCTGAATAAATGTTGCTTTTTGTAGATGTAAATAACGCCAACTAAAAAAAATTAGGATAATTTAATCCGATGAACTGACATTGAGCTCCATAATTTTGATAGATTTCTACTCAAAATCAAATTATTAAAAACACACCACCATTCATTACTACACACATTTAAATAAAAGTATATGAGATTTGATCTATCAAAATTAGAAACGTCTATTTGAAAAATAATATTTAATTATCGGAGTACTTACCAATAATTTGGGATTATTTTTAAGGTAGGGCTGAATGCAATGTTCATTTGGAAGACATGCTGGTGGCGTGAACAAGGAGTATATGGTGTATACAGAATGTAACATATACGCAATGAAAACCCCACTTATAATAACAGTAAGCGAAGGACGCATCATAGTTCAAAGCGTTTGTTTTAACATCACCTTAACCCCTGTAAAATAAACAAAAAACACTTCAAATAAAATAATACATAGTATATACACCAACTGACAAATATTTTTCAAACTAGCTCAATGATTTTGTTATCAAAAACTACAGTAAAATATTTCCCATGGTGGTATTAAAATTGAAAAAAATGCAAATAATTTAAAACAGACGGCCAAATGTTTAATCTTCTTTGAAATGGATTAATAATACAGGTCGAGTATCCCTCATCCGAAATCCAGAAATTTAACCGAAAAAATGGAAAAGTTCACTGGCGCCTCATGGATCAATAAACTTTATTTCAGGAACAAATTATTAAAATAGTTTATAAAATTGATTTTAGGAATTATATATATACAAGTGGTACATGGTCGGAACAGAGGAATGTTTTGCAATCTGAAACACGTCTATTCAACCTGTATTTTTTTTTATTTCAAATTTTTTGAATCTGAAGCCCCTTTTGGACATTTTTGATAGAATTTTTGACAGAACCAAAAACCAAGAAAAAAAGATGAAACTTGGTTTCAAAATATTAATTAAGGTTCGTGTTTAGTTTGGCTACATACCCACGTTGTTTTTATTTTATTACAAACTTTGCAACTATTAGAGTGAACGGAATATACAACTTGTTATACAGACTTTCATCATGACGCATCGTGATGATTAGACAAATTAATCGTAAATTAATACATGCAGCAGATCGAATTACAGATACCGATTCCATGCATGCACATACTACATGCACATGTATAGATTGTAGCATCGATGTTCATGTGCATTAACTTTATAATAAGCTGCAATACATAGGGTAAATCCCCTTCAACATTCCATTTTTATTTGTTGACACAACCATAGTTGCTCAATGTAAGTTAAACGTGGGTAACTTTGCCCGGCCCAAATCACCACGTAAGCTAAGCTAGCACGTACCTGAAAATTTGAACTCAAAAACAAGCAACTTAAATGGAATTCCTTTTTATGGATTCTGTTAGTATATACATACCATGTAACTGAATTTCAACACTAATGAAACTCGAACTTCTCAGTGTTCCGCAAAATATTTGGATATCTTCATCGAGCTTTGCAACGGCCTACTTGAATAGGGAAAACAGTAGGGGAAATTACAGGTAGTGGCAGTGTTTTGATGCAGCATTAGAATCGTAAACATTGCAAGAAGTCATCAAGCTAAAGCGCTATAATGACTGGGATGGCTCTCTCTGGAATCATTCGGGTTTGAGGGGCAGTGCATTCTGTGGCCAGTGAACGATAGAAAACACGCTACAGATAAGATTAGCGAAAGGTATCGTGGCCTAGCTTTATTAATTTAAAATAATTTATAGCTTCTTACACAGTTAAATCCATGTTGAATCTAACGAGGATTTGTATCGCCCATGGCCGTTCCTGGCAAACTCCGGTCACCTTAAAAAGTGTGAGCATACCTTATAACCGTATAAGTACTGGTAGGCCCTACAGTATTATATGTTCTCAAATAATTCGATTGTTTACTTGCGAACGATGTTTGAGAATTTTGTCCATGTGTTTTTTTTTTATTTTCAATACTTGACAGGTTATAAGCATCTCTATCTTTCAAACAAGAGTATTTTTTTATATTTTGGCCCTATAACCATGCATGCACATGTCAGGCCAACCCTGTTCACAAATAGTACGTATTTATAAAATGCATATATTGCAATTTACTAGGGAAAGTATTTCCGCACTGCTGGCTCCAATGACAAATTAAACGAAAAGTTTGTGAACATGCCATATTAATGTTAAAAAAATTGATTCTACATTACTTTGCTATATCATATACATATCTCAAATGATGCCATATTTGACATTTAAAGTAACTAATTTGATAAGCATGTCTAATCATCCTTGGTTGTTTTATTATTACATCCTGCATTCAGTCTCTGTATCCTTACAGACCTTACCTTACATATCTGTCCGACTAATACATTGCACTTTAAATTCCGGTCTAGATATTTCACTCCAGCTGTGTCTTGGGTGATAATAACGTTGTCAAAAAGCCTCCTGAACTGGACAACTATCCAGGCAAAGAGTTCACTACCGCTTGGAAGGCTAAGCAGAAGGGAAAAATTTATGATAAGAAGCCATTTAAGTTCTTCTGCGAGAAGGGTGTTGCGTATCATTGGTGTACCTGTGGTTTAAGTAAGACTCAGGTACCTATTTATTTTATGATTCCTATATGCTTCAATCGACAACGATGGACTTTTTCAAGTGCTCCTTTTCTCTGACATTTGTTCCGGTAACTCTGAAAACTATTGATTTTTAAATCGGTTAGCAGATGCCAAGTTATTGCACGAGGAAAGCCCATAGCTTTCTGAAACCAACTTAACAGTACACTATCTTTATTTGTTAGCCCTTTTGTGATAAGAGTCATAATGGACCATTACTAAAGAGCATCTTAAGACCAGTGATGTTCATTGCTCCAGAATCTAAAGAATACTGGTTTTGCAATTGCAAACAAACAAACCACCGTCCTTTATGTGATGGATCACATAGACATCCAGATATAATAGCTGCTGTTAGATCATAGTGCTTGTCAATCATTTTTGAATTTTTTAGTGCAATGTCTGTCTGAAGGCATTATGGATTTATCAAAGACTGTAATAAAATGTTTATTAAGCTATGAAGCTTTGCTAGCAAACTTGTTTGATTTTTAACTAACGCCAATTTACTAACTACGTTTGCTAATAAACCTCGTTAACCAACTGGCAAAAAACTGTAAGTAGCTCTAATCTTTTACGATACGTAATATATTATTACTTAAAAATATAGCATCATGGATATTTTAGAAGTTCATATTTCACAAAATACATGTTATTCTAGCTCGGTTAGAGACCACCTTTAGCTAGGCCAATACCAAATGACCAGAAAAAGGTAAATAACAGGAGGTAAGTTTTTAGAGTCACTTCTGCACGTAGTATTCATAATTTCCAAAAAAAAAAATTGTCCCATGATCCCTAAGTTGTCTCCTAGGGGCCAGACTATTTTTTATTTTCGGGGCATTTTGTATATGGTCCGTTGCATATACATGTATAGGTGCCCTTCGCCAATGGAATCTTATTTTCAAAGTTATTTTTTAATAAAAACTGACTTCATAACTTCTAATCATTCAGCATAATGAGGTTATATATTAGCAACATACTTCGGTTAAATTGTGTATCGTAGACAATTTTTGTCAGTCGTTCAGGATTATTATTTTTCAGTCAACTATCCTAAAAACACTGTGCTAAAAATAGGGGTTCTGACATGTTTTTTTGAAATTCCCGGGTTTTAAACTAAGGATATGTTCAAGCTAGGGATATCTGGTACGCGCTGCTCGCCAACACAGCAATTCCATTTTAACAGCCCACGATTTTGGAGTAATTGTCGACTGCAGCGCCCCTAGAGTCGAGCGTTGTTTTCAAGGCCGTTCGAGGGCTTGTTTTGGTCGTCAGCCTGCTAAATATGCCGCGCTCACTGTAACATTTCAGACGATTGGATCCGCGAGTTAATTAACCAACCAGCGTTGACTCGACGAGTTGTTGTCGACGGCGTGCCTTCGTTTCTGGCGTTGTTTTCGATCTCCGAGGTTGTCTTCGATCCAATCTTCTGTCGGATATCGCCATGGAATTCGCTTGAGAAATAGTCCGAGAAGACTGGGTTGCCAAAGGAAATGAACGAAGCGTCGAAAATCGAACATTGAAAAAGCGTTGCTGTCGGTTTTGAAAAACGCTTAAAAATGTCCACCGCACTGACGTCGACCCCTTCGTATAAAATCAAGAAGAAGCACATCCGAATAAAGCATCAGAAGGTGAAGCTTTTTCGTGCGAATGAACCGCTTCTCAGCGTTTTTATGTGGGGCATCAATCATTCGGTGAGTGCTAGGCCTAGGGCCCTTTGATTTTGATGCGTTGCGTGGGTGGCCACCACTAATCCTATTTAGCCCGGGGGAGGGAGTGGGGAGACGCGCTCTTGCCCAACTTCATTTTGACCACGCTCCGCTTTTACAGATACGAGATTGAAATTTTAAAAGAATTAAGTTTATCCGGGCGATAATCAATGTTTGTGCCATTTTATATGCATCTGTTCCGAGTTATACGTGAGTTTATTTTCACTACGTTTTACCCCTCCCTCTTCAATCGAGATTTGGAGAACGGGGTACCCCTTCAGGATGACGTTGTGATACCTGCATCATCAAATTTTGGTTTATTTTTAATCAGCGCGAGCCTTTATTTATCAGTGAAAAATGTTTGTCTCGTAGCAGTTGTAGGGCAGTCAGAAGTGGACCTGGAAAAAACTTAATCCAGAGTTTATATTTATTGGCTTTACAAAATTGCATTCAGTCCAAGATTTTGGTTACTCATGCAGCCAAAGGCTACGATCCTGGATTGGACAGTAGTATTAAGACCTTAAAGATCTAAAGTTTTATAGGCATTTTATTTATTAAGACCTCAAAGGTCTGAAGTTTTATAGGCATTCTGTTTATTAAGACATTTAAGATCTGAAGTTTTTTAAGCATTCTCTCAGTGGCAAAATCGACAGGAAACACTTTTTTTTTCCAGTGACCCTTAATATGCTCGATATCGTGTTTGATATTGTGGGGATGGCATGCAACAGCAATCTCGATAGCTTTTCTATTTAATAATAATGGCTTCCATAAATGCAATGCCTATCTCTTGAGAGTTTAGTTGTAATCGGACGTCGTATGCCAATAATCCTCATTTCATAGAGTAGAAACCTGTGTGGAAAGTTGGGCAACTTAACATTATCACGATGTTATCGCTTTGTTTCCAACAAAAAAGTGTCACGAGACTCGTAAACAATTAGTTAGACTGGTGTCGAAACTGCTTCATGACTAGCAATGTTTATTGCAAATAAGCATTCGTACAAAGTGGAAAGTTGAGTGTCGGCCAACTTCATATCAGATCAGTATGTTGTATTTTAAGCCAAATTGCTCACAGTTTGCGTCATGATATTATTGTTGACGATTATTATGTCCACATTCTATTATCAATTAAATGGATTTTGGATCTAAGTAACCTGTGTTCTACCGTATGATTCTTCTTGGATACCATCAGAGTTCCAACACGCCTTGCTGTCATAGTATGAAGTTGCATAGCACCGTTTTAGTTGGTCAGAATCGATATTTTACAAGCAATTGATCAAAATTAACATCTCCGTGCATTTTACCATCATCTCGAGACCTGACTGCAAAGGCATATAGGCCTTAGCCCTACTCTATGGTCATAAATTACGTTAAGCACTAAGATTGGGCCCCAAAAGTGATGAGGAAGTTTTCTTGACATATTTCGAATTCTTAAGTGAGGTCCTACTTGTATCGTGGGGTCAAAGTTTCATTGTGTTATCCCAAATTTTGCATCGGCACAGCAAGTCCAAGGCTTAAGCTTCGTTAACCCTTTACATATTCAAACAGCTTTATCGTACCATCCATTCATCAATGGCAATGAATTAATAATTTATGATAGTAATAAACCACATTACTTTGAGTTTTTGCCAGCCTATGCTTTTGTGCACCCATAAGGATGTTACCAATAGCTTGTGACTGAAAGTTTATTTTTGTTTATTAAGCTAGCACTGTCATTAAGTGGGCGTAACGGATGCATTTTAATAGTTTGGTGATGCAGCAAAATGTACTGGAACAGGAAGTTTACTCGTATTTGTGATTTTAAAGTTCCTCGGAAAAAAAAAACTACCAAACTTCAAAACATTCGATTGAATCTTAAGACAGTAGGCTAATAAATAAACATACTTTTCAGAACTAGTCGCAATATTTTACAACTCAACCATAGCCTTTGCTAAGAATGTACAGTAAATGATGTTCGCACCGAATACAGTTTGGATGATGATATCCGGTGATGTCAAGTCTCTTACTGGATTCTTTCATCAAAACAGGCTTAATGAGCTTAACCACCTTTTGTTCATATCCATTGTTCATGCTGGTAAAGCTGCTGCAAAATCCTTGGCGTGTTAAAAGTACATGTAGTTGAATGGGTATTTTTATGCATTGTCCCTGTACATGTACCGCTATGGAAAATTTCCGGTGGAATTTCTGATCGATTTCAATCTGGGAAAATGAGAAATGTGTTCGGACTGCCTGCATCTGCAGGGAATAAGGTAGCCTATCTTGTGCTGAAAAAATAATAAGTTCAACGTGCACCCAACAAAGCATTGAAATTGCAAGCAGCTTTAAAGTAGCTAGACTCTTTGCTCGTGCTACCTAGTTTCAAAGTCATACTTGTTTGTATTGTGCATCCTGTGTTGCATCCAACTGTTGTGACAGGTTGTGACTGGAAAACCTGAAAAAGTCAGGGAACTTGAACATTTCTGGAAAAGTCAGGGAAGGATGAATTATTTTGAAAAAGTCTGGGGAATTCGACGTATTAATGTTGTCACAAATCAAAATTAAAGCTTCTACATTGTTTAGCTCGGGCCCATTTGCAAACTTTAAAAAAAAATTCGGCACAAATTTGCAAAATTATCAGCAAATTTACTACATTTTCAACAGTTTCCGAGGAGAACTTTTCAGCAGATTCTGAGGACAGATTGGCAAATTCTGAACTTTTTCAAAGTACACATTTTCAAAATTTACAGCATTTTCCGAATATAAATACGTGAAATTTATAAAAAAAAAACTCATGCTAATTTTGCAAAATATCGATAACATTGGCATATGTCAATTATGTGGTTGGTCAGGGAAATTTGTTTAAAAACATGGAAAAGTCAGGGAAGTTGAGTGTCAAATTTCAGGGGAACCTTTTTTAATGACGTGGATCCGCAATTCTGAGACTAATAAAAATTTTGCAGTTTTCACTCTTATTTTATTTTCCAATGCCACTCAAAATAACACGTCAACAGAAAACATTATGAGGACGCCATTTAAAATGCAGTTTTTTCCAGAAATTCAAAACGCTGAGTAGTTTCGGTGTATTCTGTCGCTGTTCAGAACCTACACGTGGATGCGACTTATCATATATTTCTGCCAGTAAACAACTAAAATTAGAAGAATTGATATCAACGCGCATAGTTGAGTGACCTTGCACACTTCCGCCTTGAGTTCCTCAGATTTAAAAACAGTGTCGTTGCATTTTTGAAATGACACGATTGAGCAGAATAACTTGTAATAGGGGTACTCAGTCAAACTTGGTACGGCTTTGGCAGGCGTGAAGTCACGTGCAGTATGCAAAATCGGAACGCTAATTGGTGTAAAAATTGCACTCAATTAAAATTAATTGTAGGCTATTGCAATTCCTTTTACACGCGTGGCATCGCGACTGCCAAAGTGTGATTCGCAAATATTCTGCCTGAGTACCCCTATGGATTAAAAAAATATTCAAACAGCGAAAACCTTTCTGCATCCAGGATTTAATTACTAGCACATCTGTATTCTGCAATTACTTGGCTTATTTTTGAATAGGCCATGCATGAAAGCCACGTGATTTTTTAATATTTATTAAAAAAAATCAATTTTGATTTCTTTCAGATCAATGAGCTGGGCCACATAAACATTCCTGTGATGCTCATGCCAGATGACTTCAAAGCGTACAGCAAAGTGAAAGTGGATAATCATCTTTTCAACAAGTGAGCCTCTATTTATTTATTTTGTTTAGAACTCTGTTTTACTTGCTCAACCGTAAATCGTGTTTGCTAAACTACATTTGGTTAGACTAAAAATAACTTATCCGCACGAAAAATTTTCGTTAACGATATCCGTCTTTTTTTCTTGATTATGTATTGACTTGGTTTGCTTTTTTACCTATTTTTCACAAAATGTTCTTTAAACAGTGGTCCTGTTTTTATTCTCGTTAGATGTTTTTACAGTAGTCGATGTTTCCATTTAAATGATTAAAGATTTGCTCTCTGAAACAACCTATAGTTGTTAATTTTACCTTTTCTAATAATCAGTCCTGTTAAATTCATTATCTAGTGTTTCAAGTTTTTTTCAGTCTTGCATTATCTTTTAAGATTTGAAACCAACATTTATTTTTATGCTTCACCTTGTTTTAATCATCGATTCGGTGATGGCCAACTTAACTAAGTAGCCTACAAATGAATATTCGTTTAACTTTTTTTTTACCAATTTTTGGTATGTTAGTTAATTTATCAGGTAGCTTTATTTCGAATTTACAGAATGTTATGCTCAGAATTATAATGGATACCCAAACCTTGGCAGAAACAATGAAACTGAAAACAATAGACAGCCTCGAAGGTTAAAATTATAAACTTTGCCGCTTGGATGGTTGAATAAAGTTAATAATGTGAAAATTTTAACAATTGCAATTAGTAGGCTATTTGTGACTGCCTCTGTAGCTTGACTTACAGACGTATCTGCTTTGTGTAACGATTTTAGAGATACTTCTATTTGATCAATATTTTCAAAGGGATGTTTAAATATCCACATCCTGCTACGTTAAACTCAATTTTTTCCCCAAATAGGGAAGGAACAGATGTTGCAAGCAGTAGCAAGTTGGTGCCTAAACACATATAGGCCGATATTAATTTATGAACATAGTTCAGAAAGTGTACCAAAATACAAGTTTGAACTTGACACACTGCAAAATTCAACAACTCGCCCTGTAATTCAGACTTTGCCGTACAAACATTGCTCCACTTTTATCCTACCCTATGGCATTCTTTTCCCAGTTTTAACTTTGCCAATTTTAGTTTAGGCATGTTTTAGAACACAATTTGTCCCTGTGGGGTCTGTGGCTTGAAATACGTGAATTTGCTGTGGAAGCTGTTTTGACGAATGCTCCGCCGTGCTGAAATATCTTAGCAACATTTTCGTGTATTTTCTAGAATGCGTTGTTCATCTTAATCGAGGTGCTTGGGTTATGCTAAACTTTATGGTTTGAACGTCTTCCAAGAGGCTATTCAAGTTGGCCAACTTTGGGAGCCGCATATGAATGACTTCCGATATTACAGAACTTATCAAAGCAGTCTGAAAGCGAGAAATCAATATCTCGAAAACTGTTTGAGATGTTCATAAATATGACGGGCCGTCAAATTTATTGAGCAGTAGGCGTCTGCTGGACACCACTTCTGGTACATGGTAGCGATGAGAGGTTCTATTTTCAGCAATCTAGTTGTCCTGGTTATTCCCTTGCCCATTCAGAAACCTACTTGATGTCTGCAATGTCTGTCAGACATTATCTCAGCCATCAAAGACCTCGAAGCAGTTCTCTCCAGACATCGAATGTCTACCAGAATTCTCGCGGAAATTTGAATGATAGGCTACTAAACCGCCCTAAAGTACGTCCAATGGAAAAGCAGCGTACTTTGAACGTTCTAGTAGCCTGTCATGATAATTCGAGATCTTGTCAGGCGGATGCCATCCTGTTGATGGCAATGTCAGGGGTAAAAACCAGGATGTAGGCTCCGGATGCTGGATAGCACAACTCCCTACAATGTTGATTTCCCCGAAACGCTGTTAAATGGTTATACCAACGAGCAGGCGTACTCATGAAAAGTACTATTGGCGCTCTGGTAATAGATGTGCCGCTTATCAGTTGTTACGCGGTTGGCGTGTAAATATGCACTGGCATTTGCTAATTTATATTCGTTATGGCTGTCCTGACTAATGATGCGGATAGTTGATAGTAGGCAACATCGTGGAGGCCTGCTGTTTTATCTTGTGGTGGTCCTGTTTTATTTACCTTCAGCACGAATTGGTAATACGAGTTACGCGAGGCTGTTGTTGTTCGGACAGTTTGTTGGACTTTTGCCAGCTTATTACACGGACTAAAAAGCGTGATTCTTCACATTTATTGGCCATGAACTTTTATAACGTACTGGCTCCTGCGTTCAGCCATCGCATGTCTGCAGCATGGGTTGCAAAAAATATTCTTTTCACGGTGAATAACGTATTGTTGCCATTTTTATCCATGACTTGACGTCGGCACACGTGAACATCACGACGCCAGAAGATAATGCAAGGTTTTTTGAGGAAGTTTTGAAGAAAATGTTGGTAACCCTTCATCCGTTTTTAGGGCATTGCTTTATACAGGGTCCCCCCAGAACCATAAAATGGAAAAGTCAGGGAAGTTGAAAATGCACGGAAAACTCAGGGAAGAATATGCCCTTATTTTTAAAAAGTCAGGGAAATTTAGAGTACTAATGTTGTCACAATCCAAAATCTATGTTTCTACGTGGTTTGCTCAGGATCCATTTTTGCAAGCTTTTTAAAAAATTTATTTTAAGAATTTGCAAAATTGTCAACATTTTCAAAGGTCAAATTTGCGATATTTTCAACAGTTTCAGAGGACAAATTTACAATATTTTCAACGTTTTCCTAGTACAAATTTGCAGGATTTCCGAGGACAAATTTGTCAAATTTTGTTTTTGAGTACAGATTTGTAGAATATTTGCTTTTAAAGCAATTTGGCAAAATTCTCAACCTGTTCCGTGTACAAATTTGCAAAACTTTCAACCTTTTCCGAGTACATGTACAAATTTGCAAAACTTTCAACATTTTCCGATTACAAAAGTGTTCAATTTTTGAATTTTTCATACTAAGTTTGTACAATTTTCAACATTGTCATTAGTAAATGTTCCAAAATATTGAATGTTGTCGTGGGTTGATTTTGAAATACTCTTGATAATCATAGCATATGTCAATTTTGCCATTGTCATTGGTCAGGGAAGTTGAATATGAAATTTCTGGGGGAACCTGGATATAATTGCAGCATTTCTGTAATATTAGCTAGGCGTAAACGTGTTCATTGGTTGATCATTGTTCAATACAGTGGAATCTCGTTAAGACGAACTCGCTCTTAGTACTCATTTCTGATAGTACGAACCAATTGCCATCCCCGTCCGACTTCTGATAATACGAATTACGGTTTAAACGAACGCATTTTGGCGAGCGAAATAGCACTTGGGTAGCCTGTGGAGGGACAGCCATGAGCAAGGCGTGTGTTCGTTAATTTGCACCAACTAAACTAATTATAGTGCTCGAGGTAGGATAGGTTATTCGTAGGCTACTCATTCAAATTTTGTAAACTGGACTGTCAGTCAGCTTTTACTCGACCATTTGGGCTCTCAGAAGATTGACCTACATGTACACAAGTAGGTGGTCCCTCATGATCAGCTTATCTTTCCAGTTCTGCTCACAGGGAGCCTAATTTGCACGAATAATTGGTTATTACAGCTTCTCCGATGCTTAATAAGCATCCTATGAACAAAACCAACTTGTGCGTAAAGAGTTGTCACGCCCTTCTGTGCGAGGCGTGGGCCTAATAAATGGCCCAGAGTTTTAAATAAAACACTGCATGCTTTGCATGGATGGGATATGTTCGCGTGATGCAACCGGCTTTTTTTTCTGGCATACTCTTGCTTAAATAACCGAATAATTAGCCTAAACGCATCCCTTCCAAGGTAACTGTGCCACAACGCATATCGATTGCCAGAAATAGCTTCTAAATGATGATGCGGTGGGCGGTGTCTCATTTCAATGTAAAAAAAATCCCATCTTGTCTCGCTTTTCGAGTGCAGGGTATTTGGCGTGGTCTGAATAGGACCCATTTGCAGCTTTGCCAAATGCAATAAAAATATACAAATGGTTTAATACCTAAATAGATGTTTTATCTAAATGGCACCCATGCTGTTGGGCTGAATGGGCTCTAATGTCATTGGCATAATTGTGGAGGCTTCTAGAACGGTGCTGGAAAACGGTTCATCGCTTCCCGTAGTTTTGAATCTAATCACAACTCGGGCTAAATTTAGTATTCCAGCCTCGAGTTAATTGCAATATGTGCTATTTTTGGTTGACGTGTCTGCAGTTGTAAGAAATCAAGGTTGGTTAGCTTCAATTAGAATAATGATTATAATAATTGAAAAGGTAAGGAAAGGCCGCCGATACCTCTTACAGCCAACCTGGTTGAAATAATAATCTTTGCAGGTAGCTTATTCCAAATACGTCCCACTCTGGCAGTGAAAAAAATTACCTGAAAAATAATCACTGAAAAAATTGTGCCTTAAAAAAGTATTATTTTAAATTAAGAGCCTCGCCGTTGACACGTTGGTTGCAGACTTGGTTGGTAGATGAACTTTTCATCAACGCATGGCACAACTTGGATAAAGTTTAACAGGGTAAAATTAGAGAAAAATATGGCCGAACCTCGGTATTAAGACGAATCTCTAGACACGTCAAAATTTGTTCGCTGAAACCGAAGTTCGTTTTATCAGAAGTCAGACTAAATTATCACTGATTGTACCGTACAGTGTATGGCAAGCAGACAGTGGATGATGTTAAGTCTTCTGTAATGGTTAGTTTTCTACAGTTATTGTCAAGGAAATGTAAAATCTTACACTGAGACTCCTTTCCACCTATTCTCCTTGATGAATGAAATACATGTTATATGTAGGCCTACTGTATGTTGAAGATGCCCTATTTAGCTTACAATTCTATATTTAGATATGGAGTAAATCTATGTTGAGCTATACATGGTTTGCTTTTCAATATTGTAGCCTACATGTATATTTGAGCGAGGGTCTGATGTCAAATTTACTTTTTGTTTGTCACATTGACTTGATATCATTTTTAATGGGCGGTAAAAACCTGGCCAATTTTCGAGGTGCATGTAGGCACCTTTTGGAAGGTAACATGTTGAACTGGGCTAATCGCCAATGCCACTAAACAGTATTGCTTGTTCGCCTATTGAAAGAAGTATTGGATAATGGGATTGCACTAGTCGGTAATCTTGTCGTCTTAAAGTAGGCTACTTAAGATGCGCTCCACGTGTTTCCTCTTGTCAAATTGCCAGATTAATGACGACCTTGACAATAGATAGCATTGAACTTCTTAAATCCATCATTGTGCTTTGTTTTTTAAGTACATTGCCAAACGCTTTTGGGTTATTTTAATGGGTGTTAAGTTTTATATCAAAGAGTTCATTTGTTGTTCAGACTGTTGCTCGGATTGCAATGTTTTGGTCTGAAATTGTGTGCCCGAATACGAAAAAGGAAGCTAATTCGAATATACTGTAGGCCTATTTGTACGTTTATGTTATCATTAAACTTTTTTTCCTGGAAAAAAATCATTTCAGTAGTTTACTTTTTTGTTTAACATCAGAAGAAGATTCGGGAATAATTATTGACTTTAACTGAAATCAGAAATGAGAACATTTCTGCTATGGTTTCTTATTGAGGTTCGCCAATGGAATATAATTTGGGTGAATTGTATTTCTTGCAGTGAAACATGTGCCTGTTGTTGTTTGCAAGATGGCGTAAATTTGAAACCGTTTGTAGTATACTTACTAGTATACCATTTCTGATGTAGTTGTGTACCTTTGATAAAAACCTATTAGTAACATACTGTATGCTCTTTTATAAATCGAATGGGCACTGACAAGGACATTTGGCCATTTGGCACCTCTCTGAAGACAAAGTGCTAAAAGGTAGAACTAGAAACTATTCAATGCGTTCTGAGTCTGTGTTCAATTGTCAAGTTAGCAGTGTAATAATATTGAACAGCGAAATTTGTGAATGTGCACGAGAATCCAGATCGTGGAACATTTCATGACTTCTGAAATATATCTGCATATTATATGCTGTCGGTGTTTATCATCAACACAGTTGCTATTGATAACCTCTTGCCACAATGGATCTCTTCCTTTAATACATTATCCCAAATAATTTCACACGCGCTGGCGACAAGGTCTTTTAATATACCCTGCATGAACATAAAACCAATATTTGAAACTCAAAGTGCAATGAGTAGCAATAGGCTTATCTCTGTTGATGATATCGATCATTTATAACCTTGCACTTGTAGGCCAGACAGCAGCGGAAATCTTTCTCAAGCATAAGTCACTGTTGACAATTTTTTTCCTCAAAATTTGGTCTGTACAATGTACCTTCATTGACAGAGTCTTGCATGTTAATTTACCTTTTCATCATTGCTAACTGCTATAATTTTGTTTCACTTCACGTACAAGCCAATGTTACACAGTCGTAATGTGAGGACAGTAAATATATTTCTAAGCACTTCATGAAAGATGTACAGATTTGGTACTGCCATTGATAAACATTGCTAAACATTAATAAGCATTAGCCATGAACATGTGATGCACTGTTGCGTTATTCTTTAGTCTAATAAACAATCCAGATTATTGTAGGTAATGTGTGGAATGTTATTGCTTTTCAGAGAGAATATGCCCAGCCATTTTAAAATTAAAGAGTATTGCCCACTCGTGTTTAGAAATCTAAGAGAAAGGTTTGGTTTGGACGACCATGATTACATGGTAGGTTTATTGCCATTAAAATTACTTTAAGAATTTTCTTTTTTCATCATACAAACTGCATCAGAATAAATCTTAACTTTGTGCTGCAATTTCCTTTTCCAGTATTCACTTACAAAATCACAGCCTATTGGAACAGATTCTCCGGGGAAGAGTGGGGCTCGGTTTTTCATTTCCTTCGACAAGATGTTTTTCATTAAAACTCTGACAAGCGATGAAGTGGAGCGCATGCATCATCTGCTGAAACAGTACCATCCGGTAAGATTTCTTTAATATCATAAGCGGCTGTGTGTGCTCTATTGATTTCTTGTACCTGAATTAAATTGCGGTGTGGGAGCCATATATGTTTGCAATTTTGTCGGTATCTTAATGACTTTAATAATTTGTTTGTAAAACAGCACGTGAAGGTGCTATTTAGACTGATTGATGCAGCTTCAGTTTATGGTTTTTGGTTTAGAACATTGCGCTAGCAATGTTTAAAGGCATTTGTGAGATATTCAAAAAATGCATACAGTAATCAAATGTAACATTTTTTCAATTACATTACTTTCCTTCCTTAAATGGAATATTTTGTGGAGGTTTCTGCATATTTTTATCATGAATACTGATGAATATCATAAAAAACTGGCAATGTTTTTGATTAAAAGTATTTTATTTCTTTTCAATCTTCTATTGATACGCAACTCAGTTTTGTTTATTGTAAGAAATTGTTACAATAAAAGCACTTATCTGCATTCCTATGCCATAATTTATAGTAATATCGACGTAATCATAAAAATGTTTATGTGAAAAAAAATTTAATTTTCGAAACTGCCCTATTACCTACAGTATTTGATACTTCCAAAATCAAATCGATTTGGGGAAATTCCCTATTCCCGGAAGGAAACACTGATGAGAATGCCCTATAATGTTATGGGGGAAATTAGTCTGTAAAAAAGTGACTGTATAATTTTCGTCTGTAACTTGGAGTAAAATATTAACATGCGATTTCTGGAGTGTTTTTCAGGACCAGTGCAATTATTCGTGAAAACGTTGTTTTCAAGCTTTGATTTATAAAATGTCATAACCATTGAGTGAATGGTAGTGCAGTACAAAAATTTTCATTTGTCTGATGCGACACATTACAGATGTTTTTCTAACTGCCAGTTTTGTAGAAATGAAAAGATCAAGATAAATATAACGTTTCTTAGACCTTGTGCGCAGATATCTCTGGAATTTAATGAAGTACTAGAGATATGACGAGTTAAAATGCATTCCTTCTTGCTTTCAGTACATCGTTGAACGGCATGGCAAGACTGTTCTACCTCAATACTGCGGCATGTACAGACTGACTGTGGAGGGGGCTGAGACATATTTGGTCGTCATGAGAAACGTGTTCAGCAGCCACTTCCCAGTGCACAAGAAATATGACTTAAAGGTAACCCATTAGCCGTTTAGTTCCCTCCCTCACAGTTTTAAGGTGCCAGTGCGTAGTGTGCTAGTGTTTCTAGTTGCTACGAGCATTGCAGATTTTCTCAAGTATGAAAGAAATGTGTTGATAACATGCAAAATCCCTGAGTCGTTTCCTTTTTCACTCAGGGATCAACTGTCGACAGAGAAGCAAGTGAAAAAGAAAGGGTAATTATCACTTTCCTTTCAGATAAATGTTTGATGCAACTCTGCATGATTTTGAAACCATGGGAACCCTTAATGTCGATTCATAAATTCTTTGTGGGCATGAACAGCTGCAATATGTGGTATATTCTGACTCCTTTTTTTAACATTTGTTCATTGCCGAATTCCACCAGTGGTTTTATTTTTTTATTTTTTACCCTGTTCAATGTCAATAACATTTCTGCATGGCATACTTTCTTTCTGCTTGTTTATTTGTTTAGAAATGCAAATGTCACCAGTGAGTTGGTATCATGTTTGTTACTAGCAATAAGTGATTTGTGCTTTTTATTCTTTTTGTCTACTATGAGTGGCTTTTATTTTTCTCCACTAATTTTTCCCATATTTTCTCTGACCAACCGCGTGAATGGCTATGTCCCTTAGTGCCTTCTTCTTCTTCTATGAGTGGCTATCTCTGTGTTTTTTGACTTAAGTTTGGAGGTGATTCTCAAATCAAGGCTTTAGTATTTTTTTATCGAGAGTGTTAAAAAAGGAAAGACCAGCTCTCGAAAATGGTAAAGAATAGGGGCCTATGTTTTTATTCTAGTGAAAACATTTTTATTAGCACTAAAGTTGATCTGTTAGTGTATCTTTTCTTGAAATTTTTAAAAAAAAATTGAAAATTGAAAAGCATAATTTAAGTGGTTTACTCATTATTTAGAGAAATTCAACAATTGGCAGTGTTTTTTTTTTGATTTTTTGCTATCTGCATCCACAACTACCAAAAATTCTGAACCTAAATGATAAAAAAATGTTCAATATTAGCTTGTTACATGCAAGCGTCCAGCTTATTCTTTTTTTTATATAAAGAATTTTTTCTGATTTAAAACTAAATAACTGTTGTCTGACTGTAATCCTTATATTTATGTGCCATATTAAATCTGATTCTTTGGTGACACTTTGAGATCTTAAACAATGCACTAAGTTATTTTTTCTCCTTGTTAATGGTCTACTAATTATAATTTCTAAAATTAACACCTGTGCTTATGCAAGGTAATTATTTGGCGCATAAATTCTATTTTTAAGCTGTGACACTTTGCTGACTAAGCATGGGTAAGCGAAATATGAGAATTGTAAAGTTGAGCTATTTATCTAATAGCCTACAGCTTAGCTACATGTAGTTGCCCCAATTGAGGCCATGCTTGCAAACATTTGTTTTATATTGAGGTTTTGGTTCTTTGAAAGCTTGTTTCTATTGTTAGAGGTTTAAGGGAGGATTTCTTGCCAATTTAAATTCTCTGAGCAGCTTTATTTTCGAAGCATTGGGATTGTGTTATTATATAGGTGATAATTAATTTATTAGGTTTGTCTCTTGATGGTAGCTTAGTAGTATTGTAAGCAATTATGTAATGATTTCAATAATGAAATATTTGTAGGCTAAACTTTTATGATGCACTGCAAACACTACTGGGCAAATTGATTGATCCAAAGATTCTTGTGCTCTTTTAGTCTAAAATGTTTGTGTCTTTGCATTCAATGTATTTTTATATGCCCATGACGAAGGATAGTTAACTATGTGCAGGGCCACCAAATAATCCCAAGTATATAATATTATTTTTGAAGGTTGGGAAATGAACATTTATATATTGTGGCTTGCATTTTATAATTACAACTGACATCCTTGTGTAATACATTGGGCCTGTGATGCATATGCATACTGTATAATGCCTTCTGTACGCTAATACAAGCCGTTATAAAATTTTCTTCTGCATGTTGATCAGTGGGGAAAAAGTTTTTTTTTTGTTTGTTTTTTTCCAGTAAAGTTCAATATAGAAATTCATTAGGTAAATGTTGTTCTGACAAAAAAATTTGTGCGCACATTTTTAAAAAAGTTTAGTTTCATTGCACGATCGTTCCTTAAGTTTACCTGTGAAGTTGAAATTTTTAATTTTCCAAGAATATTGACTTGTATACTGTTGTGCACTTGAGCTTGTTCTTTATTTACATACATGTATCAGCATTTAAAATGAAAGCAAATGGTGCTACGATATTGTTGTGTATACTCCAGCAAGTTAAGGGGTGATCGATCCAATGTTATCTAAAATTGGCACACTTTTTATTTTCAGGAAAAAGACCTTCCAACTTTGAAGGATAACGATTTTGTGAAGGATGGGGTGAAAATATTTATTGGTGAGGAAGCCAAAGAGCGTATCTTGGAAATCCTTACTGCAGATGTTGGTGTAAGCAGCCTTTTTGAAAAAAGCTTAATGTAACACGTTCACCTTAACTTAAACTTGGAACTGTTTTTGTTGGCGTGGGGACGTCACGTGTCTGCCCAGGCGGATGTAGACAACCGGCCAGGTGCGTGATGACGCACCTGGGTGGCGTAGGGATACGCCACTCACCTGAGGGGGGGAACTCG
>JAQGAO010001314.1:0-25245 GCA_034697705.1 Ommatoiulus sabulosus
ACAATTGAGATTTTTATATATTTTATAAAAAATATACATATTTGAGGAAAAAAAAGTATATTTCTTTTCAATATGGGAAGTTTCATCAATCGGGGGACAGATTCCCCGATGTAACGCACCTCTTTTCATACAGTATTGCCTAAAGTTCGTTTTAACGCAACATAGCGCGAATATTTGGGAACTCGAAAAGTGCATTCGTTTCCGTCTCGTAAAAAAACTTCCGCAAGGTTCACATTCAAATTTTGAAGTAACATCCCTGGCGGCAGATTGCACCAATTTTTTTGCAAAATGCCATCGTTGAGCCACGAGCTTTTAATCATCGATTAACATTGCTATGCACCACGACAATGCCAGCTAACGTCTCTTAAATCTTTCACCTTTAGTTGCATTTCGTTGCAAAAAAAAACCTCCCCTCGGGGGACTCTCATACATGACGTCAAGGCTTTTGGCTTTCCCTTAGTACATTTCCAGATAAAAAATTCAAAACATTTGTTTGTATTATTATTAGTATTGCTCATATCGCACTAGCCCTGGCCCCTTACCACCCACTTCGTTGCGTGACGTCATATACTGCAAAAGCGAACCTTTATACTGTACATAAAATAACCGACTCGAGTTTTTTACGAACCTATAGGGATCCCAAAATCGTTCGTGAAATCACAACTCATCTTTATTTGTTTCTGATACCGAAAAAATAATCAGTAACAAAATTTTATTATCCAAATTTACAACTTTACATTTAACACGCAATGTACACAACACATAAGACGATTCTAATTTGTTAATCTAATTAACAAGTTGATCATAGTGATCAAGTAATCATAAGGATATGTTAACTTTGCATTTTGAGGTGGCAACCACCCTTCTTGACGACTCTTGAAGTTCCGAAATCCATCCCATTTGGGAAAATTCCCCATTCCCCGGAAGAAACCAGTGTAAAGAATACACATTGTATGAGGAAATTGAGTTCGTAAAACAGAGTGAATAGTGTTTAGTTCTTAACTCGGAGCCAGAATTAACATACTGTATATTGGGATGCTTTTCGGGACAAATGCATTAGTTCGTAAAATAAAAGCGTCATTTTCGTAAATGGGAGGAGCGTAAAAATACGAGTCCGCTGTACGTAAGTTAATTGTGAATTCAAAATATGTATTGTTAAACAAACCCATATTGCAACATTATATTTAATCGCCAGTTACAGCCCCTCGTTATTGCCTTCATTTGTCACATGATCGCCTAGAAGCTGGGTTGTGAAGCTTGGGCGTATTTTTTGTGTGTTACACAAATATATTATATTGCAAAACGCTTATTCTAAAAGTTTTTCTGCCAACATATGAATATGTATATTTCCGAGAAATATTTGAATAATTTAATAAGGGATAAGCAAATGTGAAACATTTTGATAAACAATGAATATTCAGCGCACAATTAGATATTTCTTTGTGATTCGTTAATATGCCTAGGGGATTCTCGATATGATAATTTGTCAAAAAAATTGCATCTTAATGTAGTAGCGCATCGTGAAATTACTGTGTAGTATAATTATATAAATATATAATTCTAATTAAATTGAAAGTTTGAAGTTTTTTTATTATTGCGGTAATTAAGTTTCCATCAACATGATTTCAAGTAAACGAATTTCTGTTCCCAATGCAGGTTCATCCATCGGTTCAATGCCATGCCCTTCTTTGAGGCTAGGAATTCGCTTGCTTAAGATGAAGTTTATAGGAGTTCATAACTGTTTTGCAGTATCAGCTAAGTCAGAATTAGATATCTGATTTTATGGTATTTACAATAGGGGTACTCAAACAAACTTTACGAATGGCACTTTTGGCAGTTGTGTAGTCACGTGTGCAAAATCGTCACTGCTTGGTTTAAAAATTCACTCAGGGTTATCGCTGTTTATAAACCAAGTAATACATGCACACTTGGTTTTACAGCGGCCAAAAGTGTCATTCGTAAAGTTACCTTCTGGATACCCGTATTATTACGTTTTTTAAGATGCGGCCACCTCTTCGACACATGTTTATAAGCGAATTCCTAGCCTCATAGCAGGTTCATGCACAGCGACCTATACTTGAGTGCTTTTGTAAAGAAAGGTCCTAACCTTGGTAGAGGCTGGGATTTCGCTAAAATTTCTCACTTACGGCGAATTACAATAGTCCAAAAAATGTACACTGGTGTACACCGAGTGTACGTTTTTGCACTGGTTCCATTCCATTTGTTCACGGTGCATGCCCTACTGGACTATTCCATTTGTCCAAAAAATGTGCACTGAGTGCTTACTGACTACACCGTCGAAGAGCCAGTGTAGTCAGTGCATCCAACATGGCGGATTATGACGTCATGAGATTGCACTGAACAAAAAACGTCACGTGATCAAGTTGCACTGGCAAGACTCTGCACTGCACTAGTGTGGACTATTGGAATGCGCCATTACATTAGAATGTTTTATTTGTCAGTTGAGAGATCAGGCCAGGCACTAGAAATTTCAAACAAAAATAATCAGATTCGGCCGAAAATTTCGAGCTCTGCCCTCGGAAATTAACCGGCGTTTAAGCATGGCGCAAGCCACCCAAATGGACCGTTAACCGGTCTGCTGCTCGGCGCTAATGAGATTTTTCTTGTCCGCGACAATTTTTAATGGCTGCTTTTTATTACTGGGCGACGTCATGAATAATGTTTTAGTCAACAACGGGCCAATATTGCCGCAGGCAGTAGGACCAGACTGACCACGCCCACATCTCCCGAGTATTTTTTTTTAATGTAGGTTAGAGGTGAACCCACTTGGACGGTCTGAGATCTATGCTAATACGAGCGGGGCTTCGGACTAATTATTATCATAACCATAATTAATATTAATTGCAATTGCAGTAATTGTCAGTCTGCGGACTGGTGCTATCGATTTGCGCGGAGGCAGTTTGGGGGGGATCAAAACCCAGATCCGATGCTTTTTGTTCATCTTTTTTCCCTTCAGCTTTTTTTTTTTCTCCCACTTATCAATTTCTGTTGTTTTCTTCGTAGGGATTTCTTGAGTCGGTTGACTTTAGGGCGGCCCTCTTGCCCAGGTGAGCGCCCCCTAAGGTCAATAATGCGCTCTCGACGTATATTTTATTTATGAATGTTATTGGGATTTTTTTCCCTTGTTTTCATTCTGGCGGGGCTTTCTGCATTCGTATAGATTTATTTATGAATTAATGTCGGTTTTTTCGATATTACATGTTGGCTCGACGACTGCCCTGGTTATGACGCTCCCCCACAGGTGGTGCTGGGACGCGACGGTCAGTTGCACCGCTCAGCTGACCGGTTGATGCCTAATTCACAATGATATCGACGAACTGTGGCTCGGGTGCAATTCGAAATTTCCTACGTCATTTTGTCGTCATGGCCCCGCCTTCGGAAGTCGTCGACGACTTGGTTCATTATGAATACAGCCTTAGCATTTATTTGCAAGTTTAAATAGACTTAAGAGTGCTTCGGAATTAAAATATTCGTATTTTATCAAATGCACTGGGTTCATCCAAAACAACGTCTGAAATTTAGGAAAAACTTATTAAAATTTTGCAATGTTTGGTAAAACCTTCGAAATGTCAGGGAGCATGTTAGCTGAACATTTGACCGCTCAACTATCTTTATACGACCAAAACAATTTCTCAATAATCGTCGTTACATGAAGTTATCCATTCATAAGCGACCTTCGCCAGCCGCCATGACACTTTGATGGCCCATTGCGTAATCGTTCGCGTGCTCGAGCGAGTGCTATTTTAGCACATTTGAGTGCCATTTATAGAAACAGTAAATGATGTATGTCGTGCAAGGACTGTACATTTGGCATGATCCTAAGAACAAGCTCAATGCTTAAGTTTTGGTGAATTTTCTATTTTTTAAACCCTTATCTTGACCTCAGACCAGAGCATGACTTAAGACTCTTAGGGATGGCTCATTCTCAATGGGAGTTTTTTTAATGGGAAATTTTTTAACTTTTTTTGTTTCCTATTCGTTAGTTTTATGCATCGCATTTAAAATTTCCTATTACTTGCATTAGTCACTAGATGGCGCTTTTTTAAAAAGTGAAACGATTTTTTTAAAAATTAATTTAAAATTAACGTATAGAAAAATTTGAAATTCCCTGTTCATAGTTATTCCCTGCGTTATCTATGAAATATTCTTGGAAATACTTAACTTTCTAACTTAATTGACATGGAAAAAAGTCCCTATACAGAAAATACCATGTACTCAATCTTAATCTACTACAGTGAAAGCCGCTTAATCCGATTAGCCATTATAATCGATCAAATTCTTCAGAACGAATTTTTCCTATGCTGCCCTATATTAAAAAGTAGCTTAATTGGATCATCTCATCGCTTAATTCGATCAAATTGCCACATGTCTACATAACCCAAACGCACGAAATAATTTTGAGCAGCTTTCGTACAAGCACGGACACGTTTTGTCAACACGCATGCGTGCATTTAAGCATCTAATGCATCGGCAGCTGTAGGCCTACTCAGATGGATTTTCTGCGTTATTTCGAAAATGAAATTTCAGCGTTGCAGCAAGCAAGCATCATCAAACAATGCTTATAACTTTTTTTTTAAAAAAAAATATCATTTTAAACATTCGTAAATAATGTATATACGATAAGCATATGAATTTTTAAAACATAGAACAAATTATAGCGATAAGGTCAAAGTTTAGGGGTGTTTTTTGACATTCATCGCTTATTTCGATCAAAATCGCTGGAAGCAACGTGATCGAATTAAGCGGCTTTCACTGTATCTGGAAGTACTGTAGAAGCTTCTTCTCAATCCTCACCAAAGAACTGCTGGCGTGGAAAGTTTCCGTTTCTGTTATGGAAAGTTTTTGTAATTTTTTACTCCCACTAATTAATTCCCCACCTTGCTAACTGACGCAGTTTTTGTAGCAATTAAATGGGCCAACTGCAGAAATTGAGTACTTAAATAGGCAGATGAGTATGAAATTCACTCGTAGCTTTTGGAGTCTGCTCGATAACCTTGCTCAGGTTTCGCACGAATCCATAGATTCGTCCTCGGGTTGACTTTGCTTTTTATTATCTCGCATTTTAATTACGGGCATATTTACGTTTATCGTGTCGCGAATAAACTCATTTTTTTAAAAACAATTTTTTTTAATCAGCACCGGTTCGCTCGGAACAAAAGTAATCAATATTTATCGATCGGGCGGAAAATCATTAGGACTCGTGCCCTTAAATATGGATTTTTTTTGTGCACACGTGTTTACTAAATACAGGGCTATAGTTTGAATTTTAAAAATCAATCGCAGAGCGCTCTGTTTACGCTCCTGAAGTCGTTGTTTCGAGGGCCTACAAACTGTATATTCTCTTTGGGAATAGTTTTAGACATAAAAAGGACATATTTTCAATGCAAATGTTTGTCTACAGTTAACCAGGGTAAATAACTTGGAATCGGGTATTTTATATTCGGCAATTTCCCACGGGTCAATTTTAAATGAATTGAAAACATAATTTTTTGCCTGATGCTGCGTGGATCCTAGATGGCGCTGTTAAAAATTCCATAATTTTGTAAGTTTGAAGTTAATTCGTGTAAATTTGATGAATGTGAAATTTACATTTACTTAAGGTATTAAATGTCTTAAATACTTCATTTTACATGTATGCTTAAAACTTTGTTTGAAAATTCACTGGCAGATCCTCTTAACTCGATTTCAAGAAATGGAAAGAAAGTTTGTAAATTCTTCACAGGTCAATTTTAAATTACTCCAAATCCTTACTCGAATTTCCTATACTGCCCTAAAGTTTAAAAAGCCGCTTAATTGGATCATCTCATTGCTTAATTCGATCAAATTGCATTATGTCTACACAGAGCAAACGCTGTAAAGCGAAAACTACAATTTTTGCCTGATGTTGTGTGTATTGATTTATAGATGGCGCTGTTTTAAATTCCAGGTATTTTTTTTTAAATTGAAATTAATGCGTGGAAGATTTCTTAGCGTGAAATTTACATTTAACTTCATTCATTATCAAAATAGTCAAATTTGTTACTCAAAATATTTCATATTATATCTTTAACTATTTTCAAAAATTGCAGCATTTTGTTTAAAGTTAATGCGTGGAAAATTTATGAATGTGAAATTCACATTTCCTACAGGGTACCCTCAGATCTGGAAAACCAGGAAAAGTTAGAAAACTTGAAAATGTCTGGAAAAGTCAGGGAAGAATAACCTATTTTTAAAAAGTCAGGGAAATTTAACAATTCGTACGTGTTGTTATTATCCAAAATTATTGCTTCTACGTGGTTAGCCCAGGGCCCATTTGCAAAATTTCCCACAGTTTCTGAGGACAAATTTGCTAAATTTTCCGAGCATACAAATTTGCAAAATTTCCCATGTTTTGCGAGTGCAAATTTGTCAAGTTTTCCACGTTTTCCGCTCTTAATCTTCTATCATCAAGTGGTTGAAATTGAATTAAGAAACAAAACCACGTTTTCCGAGGACGAAATTGCGAAATTTACCACGTTTACCGAGGACAAAATTGCGTAATTTATCACGTTTTCCAAGCACAGATTTTCAACCCTTTCCGAGTGTAAATTTTCAACATTTTCCGAGTGCAAATTTGAAAATATTTCTACAGTACATTTTCCAATTTTAAAATGTTCAACATTGTCATTTGTATATTAATTTGCAAAAACGTGTCCTGTGTCGATTTTGCAAAATCGTGCAAAATCGTTGCAAAATCGTGGACATATTGGTATACTGTATGTCAAATTTTGACATAGTAATTGCATGATCAGGGTAATTTTTTTTTAAACCTGGAAAAGTCAGAGAAGTTGAAGCTAAAATTTCTGGGGCAACCCTATAGTTATCCAGCTTCGTTATCTATCAGGCAAAAAATAAACTGCAAATGTTTGAGAAATTTCCATGGACACGAGACATTCAACAAAACAAAGTTGTCAATTTTCCTAAAAGTTGGCAGTTTTTCCATCGATGAAACGAGCGCTGAATTTGGGAACGTTGGCGCGTAATTGCGCTGCTGCTGCCTGTATTTTTAATCATTTTAATGGACGGGCGACTGGGGACGGAAATAATGGCGGGAATTAATATTAAAAGGGAGAACAGGGGAAAAAATAGAAGGAAATTGAAATGGAAAAAAAGAAAAAACGGAAATGAAAATGAAACCTTGAGGGGAAAATATTTCATAATTATAAAAAGCCCGTGTCTCACTCGCATCTCTTCAGTCCTTTTTTTTTTCACCCGCGCTCTGGCGCTCTCACCCAAGAAAATAATAATAAAAAAAAACGCAGCCAACGCCCAAAATTAATTAGAATTACCAACCAGTAGATAGACTTTCCATTATTATATTGTGTAATAATATAGTAATAGTCATAATAATAACAACAACGATGCATTATGGCGCTGGGAACTCGAGAATTTTAATGGACCTAGTTCGGCTAAATGCGGACACGAGCGAGGCCAGCGCCACCTGGGATCGAGAATCACACCCCTCGCTGTGAGCTATGGAATTATGAGCCTCGTTTTATATCCTAATATATTTGTTTATAAACTTATTAGCTGCTAGTTATTAAACAAGGTAACCTTGTAAGCTAATAGTTGTGGGACAACATTCAGTGACATTGCTCCACAGGTGGAATAACGGTTCGGTGGCAACCTTCAGCGCCATCTGTTGGTGCAGCTTAATAACCAGTGTCAGTACAGGATCGGCGCATCATGTGCCATTCTGTTTTTAGTCGTTTCACCTGTCTTACGCGCGGAACCTGGTATAGTTGCATGTGACATCAGTCGGTGTTAGTTTCTAAACTTGCCGATAGGTGGGGAGACGATCTGTGGCGTGTGGGGAATGTATACGTGGACTTCGCAGTATGTTCAATTTCCTGAAAAATGGAATTTGATCTTCTACATGTTCACGACATTGAGTTCGGGTTGAGTCGTTACTATCATGTTGCACCACTGCTTCAAAAGTGACACAACTCAACATGTTTCGTTTTGAAATAAAACAAGTTTTAACGGACTGTAGAAATATAGTCACAATACTGTCATTTAGCCGGTATCTTCAACTAAGTCGTTTTTACTGAATATAAAACTCATTTCGTTCGACTTACATGTACGTCGTCTTAAACTGGAAATTAACAATTTTTTTGAGTTGTGTCACTTTTGAAACGTGAGTGCGATGCGGGGGTAATGGTCTCGAAAACCAACAGCCTTGAAGTCGGACTGAAGCGATAATTTTAATAATGATGTAATCATCATAATATAACAGACGACGAAATGTAATGAATGACGTCATCGACATTTAGTTTAGGTTGAGTCGACGCACCCTCGTTTCAAAAGTGACACAATTCAGTTGTGTCACTTTTGTGTTTTAATTTTGAGAAAGCAAGTAAAAAAAATAGACAATATATATATATATACTGTCATTTAGTCGAAACTACGCTAACCTCAGATTTTCGTTTTTTCTAAATGTATAGGGCTAATTTATCTTGGATTTAAACCGGAAGTTGACAACTTTTTGATTAGTGCCAATTTTGAAGCGTGGGTGCGAGGCGGGGGTAATAAGTCTCAAAAATCAACAGCCTCAAGGTCAGTCTTAAGTGAAGCTAAGTCGAGTAGCGTATTTTATTATACCAGCCCATGTTCATTGCCGTCGTGCAAGAAATGAGCTCGTGCGTTGGCGCATGCAGCAACGCACGCCAAGGGCACCGCCCCCACGAAGCGAAACTGCTTTTTCGCCCATAAAATCGCAATGGGGCAATCACTTCCAGCACGTAAGCCAGCAGTGATTGCTCGCCAGCAGGGAGTGAGGTTGGCCTGTCCAGGAAATGCTGCTGGCCAATGGGCAATCGATGAGAATTGGGGGTGGTTTGATTCCTCGCGTGCCATCCTTCCTAAAAGGCGGGGTCGAGGCTTTCTTGAAAGCGCAGGTGGCGCGACGTGACGCCCGTGTTTTTTAAAAGTATGCTAATTCGCGAGTGGCACATCAGCCGCGCGCTTAATGAGGTCACTGTCAAAATAAGTTATTAATTAAACGCGCGTTTAATATATGCGCACACACACATGTGGCCGCGCAAAAATCAACAACATTAAAGCAGAGTAAATAGTAATTAAAGATGAAAATTTGCAGAAATTGCACGCTAAATATTTATTTTTACAGGCCCTACGTGCGTACCTGTTTGATTTATTTCAAGTGTTAATTGGCGTCATTTGGCAGCCGCCATTTTGGATTTGGGTTCCGTGGCCTGGCTTTGTTAAGCGTTTCTCGTCCACCTGAACAAATAGTGACGCATTTCTTGGTTTTTACGGGGCAAACTCTGGCGGAGTTTTTAAAATCCTGCCTGCTGAAGATTTCCTCGGAAAGACGTGGTGTTGTAATGTCACAACGCAAACATAGTGGTGTGGTACGCAAACATGGTGTTGTGATGTCACAATGCAGCGTGGTTTTGTAACAGGGTACCCCTGGGCCTGGAAAAGTCAGGGAGGAATAGCTTATTTTGAAAAAGTCAGGGAAATTCAACTTAGTCATATTGTTGCGATCCAAAATTAATGCTTCTACAGGTTAGCTCAGGGCTGATTTTCAAAGTAGAAATTTGCCCAAATCTTCCACGTTTTACTAGTCCTACAAATTTTCGACATTTTGAACATTTTCCGAATACAAAATTTTCGAAATTTTTGGATGCAAGTTTTTAAAGTTTTTCTATGATAATTTGCAAAAAAATGTCATTAGTTAATTTTTAAAAAAAAATTTGTGTCGATTTTGCAAAATATGTCAATTTTTGACATTGTCATTTATCAGGGAAATTTTTTAAAACCTGGAAAAGTGAGTAAAGTTGAAAATTAAATTTCTGGGGGAACCCTGTGTAATGTAACAATGCAAACATTTGCCTAGGGACATTAGTCACTAGGCAAACACGGTATTTTAATGTCACTACGCAAACATGGTGTTGTAATGCCAAAATCCAAGCATGGTGCTGTAATGTCTCAATGAAAACATGGTGTTGTAATGTCGCAATGCAAACATAGCGTTGTAATGTCACAATGCAGACGTGGTGTTGTAATGTCACAATGCAGACGTGGTGTTGCAATGTCATAATGCAGACGTGGTGTTCTAATGTCACAACATAGACGTGGTGTTATAATGTCACAACATAGACATGGTGTTATAATGTCACAACATAGACATGGTGTTATAATGTCACAACATAGACATGGTGTTGTAATGCCAAAAACATGCTGCTGTAATGTCTCAAAACAAACATGTTGTTGTAATGTCACAGCATATGTAGTCATCTCGCTATATATTGTCACAGCCCAACATTATGTTGTAATGTCACAATTCAAACATGGTGTGGTAATGTCACAATGCAAACATGGTGCTGTAATGTAATTTGCGCATGTTCATAGACACCGTCATGTTGGAATTAGCTAACCAACCCTTTCGTGTTCTCGTTATTAGACCACTGGAAATATATGAATTAATCATTGATTGAACTCAGATTGAAGCTTTGCGAATTGTACAACCTTGAGTGAATTTTTTTTGAAACCATCTACAGTATAGGTTGTCAATTTTGAACACGACTGTCGAAGTACGATTCGTAAAGCTACTCTCTAAGTGCCCCTAATAGATCGCGTTAGGTAATGCATGTGTCGTAGAAGTGAGATTATCTCGTAAACGCAGTGTGAAGTACCTTTAGGTTGTCAGTTTTTGCGCAAATTTAGACCATATACCTGTACGGTACATATAACTTTAACCCAATTGATTTTCTTGAAAATTTCAGCTGCTGCGGTGGATTCTGGCGCGATGGCGTGTACCAATCTTTGCTTTTCAATCCGATATTACTCAAATAGGGGCGTGGCCGTGGGGGGCCAAACTGCTAAAAGGTGGGGGAAAGGCTTTTGTAATTGATTTTAGGTTTGAAAATTGGGACTTAAAATCACTCGAGTCAACTAGCCGGGTTGAATTTAAGAGGTCCTCCGAGAAATGAGCAATAAATCGATTTGAGTCTCGTGATATTTACCCCCGGGGATGCAAAAGGGGAATCGCGGAACAGGCTTCTGAACACTACCGTTTTATTTCTTTTATATTTATTTTTGTTATTGTTTTGACCTTTAAGAACTCGAAACCTCGTTCGAATGGCGCACTTTTCTTTAAAGGGCTTTTGCGCAATAAAACGCGGGCAGAATTTGCTATTTTCGAAACTCGGGTTAGGTGGTGATTCGCTTCACTCTTAGATGAATCATTAGCTAAAGCGCTGTCACGCTTTTCAAACCGAGGGCCTCATAAGGGGTACTCAGGCAGATGCCTCGCGGATTGCGCTTTGGCAGTGTGCAAAATCGGTGTGCGAATTGCAGGTTTTAAAAATTGCACTCAAGGGTGCCGATGTAGTATAGTAGTAGTAGTCATTTATTGTACGGTTATTGTGACATTATTTTTACATCATTAGTGTAAAAACACATACATAAAAAAATGCTGTTAATAATAGTAGTAGTAGTAAAGAGATAATAGTAATAATAGTACTAAATGATGGCCATCCTGTTAAGGAGGCCTCGAGAAAAGAAAAAGATGTTCCATGGAAAATATCAGAGGCTAGTAATGCTCCATGAATAGTTTCTCAAGAATAAATAAACTGTTTTTACCAGTCAACTTGGCGAGGTACATGTATAACTAGCCTCAATTTAATTCATATGGCATGTATTCTGATTGATAATGAAAATTATTTGTCATTTATGAGAATTGTGCAAATGAGGTTTAAGGTACTAGATTATTCTTTTTAAGTTATTGATGCAGGTTCTTCTCATTTAGGTAAAAATTGTTCCAGAAGACTTATGTTAGATATTGGCTGTAGAAATGCATATAAATTTCTTTTAAATAACTTAAGTTATCCAGAAATAATATTATTTATTAATAGGATATTATAGCTTTTTATCTCCAAGTATGAGTACACCTTTGACCTGCAAGTGACTGCTTGAATGGTAATTTGTAAGACATTTTTAGATTTGTTACGAGTACTGTATATGTGCTCAATCTTATCAATTTTAATGATATGTGATTCAGACAGTCCACGTACAATTTTATGCATGAAAATTGCAATCTTATAGATGATGAGATGATAGAGAGGTAAAATGTCCATAAATTGAAAAAGTAACTGAGACTGCTCATTCCAAGTTGAGAACGTTGTAATGATCTTTTTTTGTATAATATACAATGGGATGCATTGGAACGTTATTATTCTAATGATCTTTTGCACACATGATTTAAAGGCTGTCAATGACTGCATTCCCTTTCGTACACGTGATTTAAAGGCTGCCAATGACTGTGTGAAGACATTTTTAGTTAAACGTCGTCTACTACTACATTGTTTTCATAGATGATCGTCGAAATTGACGATATTTTCAATTTTTGTTAACATATTTTAGTATTTTTGCATTATGTGAGGAATAATAAACACTGCATTAGTTTTATATTCTGTTTTATTTTTTATTGAAATTGCGACTTTTTTAAGTATTTCTGAAATATGATGCCTGTACTTGCTTGCCTGATATAAAAACATTTTCGATGACTCCAATAATTCAAAAATACTGAAATATATGCAAAAAATTAGAATATAAAGTCAATTTCGAAGAATGTCTATCAACCCAATGAAGGAGCAGACGACGCGCATAGGTTTAACACGTAGAGGGTTGACTAAAAATGTTGCCAACCAAAAATGTCTTCACATCTGCATTCCCTTTTGCACACCTGACTTCAAGGCTGCCAATGAATGCATTCCCTTTAGAACACGTACTTCAAGGCTGCCAAACTGCGATCACAAAGCTTATGTCAGAATTCTGTCAGAATACAGAATACTGCGTGCCATTCTGTGTGTAGATTCTCGCTATTTTTATAGTAATTATTGGTGGGACTGTTCAATAGTTGACATTAGTTTTGGTATGATCTCGTTTTAGGTGGAATGTCTTTCCACCTTTTGCAGATGCGCAGTTGTTTCTTTTCGTTACATGTTACAGCTAAAAAGCGAAATATACAGTATAGGCTACTGTCTTCGATAATGCCTTAAGAGCTCCTTAGTCTTGCTAACTGAAGCGATGATGGAACTTGGAGTATCATTCCTGTATACGCGCTCGTAGACAGTATATAGGCTACTGTCCTCATGTGCGACAATGTAATTTTTGTAATATTTTGATTTCTGTGTGTGCATGTTATCTGAAGAGGTGATACCAGATGGACTATTCTGTTTCCCTGTACTTTTTTGTATTGTAGATACTACTTAGAATATGCAATGTAGGCCTATACTGTCTTTGACACCAGTTTTAATGCGCGGATGATGTCGTCTTCCTAATTTCTTGATGGCCCTCTGAAGAAGTGGTAGCAGATGCACTATTCTGTGTTTTCCTGTATTTTTCTGTATATTCCTGTTTTAATCACCGTTGAGCAAAGGCAAACTGCCTAGAATATGTAATATACTGTCTTTGACAACAGTTTTAATGCGCAGATGAAATGCAGATGATATCATTTTGTTAATTTCTTGATGGCGCCCTCTGAAGAGCTGATGGAAGATGAAGCACCCTGTATGTTCGCCGAATTTATTTGGCTGTGACCCAACCACCTGTGATAAACAAAAATGTGGCTGGCTGGATTTTTGATATTATGTTTATTAGTCAGGGTGGAAATTGGTACCCATCTTTTTGATGAAAATAAATACGGACCACGCCCATTTTAATGAAAAAACCTGATTTTTTGCACTCTTGCATCGGTTAGCTAGGAGCTCGTCGCAAATTCGGCGATTTTTCAACGTTTCCTTAAGATTTTCTGCTAACAGAACAATAGAAATCACAAGCTGGTAACAATTTGTTCGTTCATTTTGAGTGCGTTTTGATAGTCTTGAGAAAACTTGGCTGTATTACATACTTAGCCAAGGCTGGAAAGAATTTTGGCGCAAGATTGAATTGCCCCGAAATGTCTTCTCACAGGTTTTATGTGATGGATGATCATGGGTGTGACCGCAGTTTTTTCTTCCATTTTTGCGAAAACAGAACGTGTTTAATGTCGCAATTTTTATTGCTAAGTGGTTTTCGTGGGTTGCCTTGTTCGCCTGTGCTGCTCAAATAGTTGTGGACGTAGTCTTCTTGAAGCCCGTAGATGGCGCCACCATCTTCATTCACTTTTCGATCCGTATTAAATCTGCCTGTCTCGGTGAGGCCAGTGTTCTGTAAATCACATTGATGAAAAGAGAGAAAATGTGTTTGCAACATTTTTTAAACATTGGAACACATTGAATGTGCGCCGAACACGTTAAAACCAGAAAGTTAGGACAACGCTTCATTATAGAACCAGTAATACTTGGAATATCTTATCTCTGTATTATTATTGGCGCATTTGGTCACATAACTTTTAAAAAACACTAGAATGAGTCAACGTACGAACACGTTCTTGGAAAAATTACGTCACAAAACGGGTAATTATATAGAACATTTTAACTCCAAAACGCTTTTGGATACATTTTGGAAGCATGTAGTGCAAGTGCAATTCGCACATTTCGATATGAAAACCTATGATCTCATTAGGGGTACTCAGAGAGAAACTTTACGAATTGCACTTTTGGCAGCCATGATGTCAAGTGTGCAAAATCGACAAGCTAATTGGTTTTGGAAATTCACGCAAGGTTATCGCTGCTTTTAAGCCATTGAATGCATTCTTTTTGCACACGTGACTTAACAACTGCCAAAAGGGCCAGTCTTAAATTTTGTCTGAGCATCCCTATTGTAAGAATTGGCGTAATGTAGTGGAACACTTCAAAATTGTTTTACGTTTTGTAATTAAATACATGTATACTGAATACTGGGATAATTATGATTTAGCTGATTTTGCAGACCCAAGTTCAAAACTCGCGTTTGTTTGGTTGCTGCAATTGTTAAATGTTGTGTAGCTATAGACAGCAATGTGTATCAAGTATATAACATTTCCCAGTTTTGTTTGCAATGCGTAATTTAGAACACATTTCGCTGAACACTAAACGCATTTTAAAGGTTGTTCTTAAATAACAACAAATTGGGTTCTTAATGTTATTACCGATATTGATTTAGGGCGTAGGATAGCACGGCTTGTTTTTGAAGACAGTGTTATACCGTCTTTCTTTTCTATGAATAGTGGGTTTGAAAGCAGAAATAGGTCACATTCTTAATTGATTAAATCCGCACAAGGTCTCTTGTGGTCAAACCACGAATGTACAAGCACGCCTTGCTTTTTCTCGTAAATTGCTCAAATTTACTCGATTAAGTTTAACATTTTTACAAATTTAAAAATGACTTAGAATTAGAATGTCGTACCTGTAAGTACTCCATTTACTTAATTGGGAGTAATTCTCGACATTTTAGCAAAATTAGCAGATATACATGTACAGTAGACGCCCATATTGAAAAGAAATACATATAGGCCTACATTATAAAATTTCAAATTTGTTTCTAAATATATTTTAAAATGTACTTGAAATTGGGTAATACATTTGAAAAAGCACTTGAAATTGTGTAATGCATTTGAAAATGCACTTGAAATCGTGTAATGTATTTGAAAATGGACTGGAAATTGTGTAATGCATTTGAAAATGCACTTGAAATTGTGTAATGCATTTGTAAATGCACTTGAAATTGTGTAATGCGTTTGGAAATGCACTGGAAATTGTGCAAAGCAGTAAGATGCACTTTAAATTGTGCAATGCATTTCAAAATGCACTTTAAATCGTGCAGTGCATTTTAAAAACGCATTTGAAATTGTGCAGTGCAACTCAAAATGTCCTGAAAATTGTGCGGTGCATTTCACAACGCCCTTGAAATTGTTCTGGGCATTTCAAAATGTCATTGAAATCGTGCAGTGCATTTCAAAATGCATTTGAAATTGTGCAGTGCATTTCAATGAACTGTGCAATGCATTTGAAGATGCATTTGAAATTATGCAGTGCATTTCAAAATGTAGGCCTACTTGAAACTGCAATGAATTATCAATTTTAAAATGCATTTGAAATTTTGCCATGCATTTCAAGATGCATTTAAAATTGTGCGATGCATTTCAAAATGCATATGAAATGTGCAGTGCATTTAAAACGCACTATAGTGTATTTAAATACAAGTTTTAATGCATTATTAATTGAATTTAAAAATGACTTATAATTAGAATGTCGTACATTTAAGTACTCCATTTACTTGGGAGTAACCCTAGACATTTTAGAAAAAATTGCAGATATACATTTAGGCCTACGGTAGATGCCCATATTAAAAAGAAATATATATAGGCTTACATTATAAAATTTCAAATTTATTTCTAAATATATTTTAAAATGTACTTGAAATTGGGTAATGCATTTGAAAAGGCACTTAAAATTGTGTAATGCGTTTGAAAATGCACTTGAAATCGTGTAATGCAATTGAAAATGCACTTGAAATTGCGTAATGCATTTGAAAATGCACTTGAAATTGTGCAATGCATTAAAATGCACTTGAAAGTGCATCGTGAAAAATAATTGAAAAACTATTATGAAATGATTTTCTCGATCAAGATGCATTTTGAAATTCACTTTAAAATGCAATTATTTTGCATATGGGGGGCGCTATGTGACTGTCTTTTAACTGCCGACGCCTTTTGACCTGTGAAATTGAAAAGGAAATTTTCCTCTGCCGGTGTATAGACTTTGCCTAATTTCGCTCAATAAAACTAAAAATGCCGGTGATTTTAAATTGCCGGTTCTTCATTTTTAGCCGTAATTGAAGATTTTTAATGCCGCCATTCCTATGCGCGTAGGCCTAATGGAAAATTTCACGCCAGCTTCCTTCTCATCAAATTCAATTAAACGCCTTAAAATAGAAGCGCTTTTAAGACATTCGAGAAAAGGCCGAGCGTGGATCGATTGTGCTGAAAACTTGGCGCGAAAATTATTAGATTAATTTCTTAAAAAATTCCCTCAGTTGTTTTAATGAATTTTGCCGCGTGTTGGAAGATTCTTAAATATTGGAGAACAAAGCGACGCTAGAGGGCACATTCGATGCTTGCTTTGATTAACGCACGAGTGGCTAAATTCGGAATTTTGCTTATGGATAAAGGGATATACGCGATAATTGTCTACGCTAATGTCCCTGCTGTAGGTGGCGCTACTTACTATAGTAAAGTGAAAGCCGCGTAAAAGAATCCTTTTCGTTTTGCAGTGGCGACATCCATTGGCCGAATTTGCCCATTTTTAAGTTCTGCATTTTTTGTCACTAGGTGGCTCAGTGTCTTTCTCGCGTGCGCACTAAAAACTGAAAAGAACTATTCGATCACGTTGGTTCCAGCAATTTTGATCGAAATAAGCGATGAATGTCAAATAACACGCTAAACATTGACCTTATCATAATAACGTGCTCTGTTTTAAAAATACACACAGTATATACAAGGTGATTCCAAAGGTCATACTCAAACTGAAGAGGGAGGTAGAGGAGTGAAAAATAAACACCTTTCAATCGGAAAAACAATTGCATTTGATGCCTCCTTGCGGCAAAGACTGAAATTTCATTTTCTAAATAACGCAGAAAATCCATCTTGAGTACAGCCTCTGATGCATTAGATGCTTAGATGCACGCTTATGCGTTAATATTTGTCCAAACATGGTATTTTACAGGGTTTCCCCAGACCTGGAAAACTTGGAAAGGTCAGGGAACTTGAAACTGTCTGGAAAAGACAGTTTCCGAGGAGAAATTTGTAAAATGTTCAAGAAATTCGCGAAATTCTCCACCTTTTCTGTGTACAAATTTTCAAAATTTTCAACCTTTTCCGAATACAAATTTGCGAAAGTCTCAACATTTTTCGATAGTACACTTTACAAATACAAATTTGTCAAATTTTCCAGAAACATTTGTTGGAATGTTTCAAATTTTTCCTATGTTAATTTTGAAATTTTTTTTCAAAATTTGCCATTAGAAATTTTTGAAAAGTATCGATGCAATACGATTTCCCAAAATCGTGGATAACATTGGCATATACGTCAATTTTGTCGTTGGTCAGGGATATTTGGTTAAAAACCTGGAAAGTTAGGGAAGTTGAATATGAAATTTCGGTTTTAGATGTGGCAGTGCTGGGATTTCATTTGCATTTGTTCAGATTCGATGAGTGATATTGAACTACTCGTATTCGTGACTCTGGGTGCTCTTCTCATATTTTTAGGGGTCTCTAAGGACCTTGCATGCGCTTTCAAGTGCATTTCGTTGACCACCGTTCACCCTTAGCGCCAAAGCTGCTGACCAATTCATCCCGAGCTGGAATTAAGTATTCCATCATTTGTCTATTTCGGGGTTTTTTTGGTCTCCACTTGTTGACAAAGAGGAAAAGTAATTTATCTTTTATTATGACGCATCTGATAATAACCTGCATTAGGCCTAACGGTATATTGGTGCACGTTTGGGCGTCCATGGATTGAGCAGTCTTGTCTCTGCTTCAGAATTATATTCTCGTCCGTGCAATTGCGTATTCTTCATCATCATCTTTTTGTCATCTTTTAATCTCACTCCATTTTTTTTTCTTTTTTAATGCCAGACTGGATTAATTTCAAAATAAATTCGCGCTATTCCGCTCTCGCGCTCCGGATTATTTAGGAAATGGACATTGGTCTAATCTCGTTGCATGACTAGGACGATTTTTTCCCATTCATCTTTCCACTTTGGTAATTTCTGCGAAATCAGGTGTTTGCTGAATTGTGGCTCTTGTATGTAGGGTTATACTGGACGTGTAATTTGGTATAAATGCCATGCCGTCCTTGGAAAAGACTTACTTTGTTCGGAGAATCTGGGAGTTTCTTTGAACATGTTTCGTTGAGAAAAAATTGGGTTTTTTTTGCAGTATGTGATTTGCTTTGGAGAAGTATGATTTTATTTTTGTTATATCTGATTCCCAAGGAAAATTACGGTTTTTTTTACCATATCTAAAAAGTTTGAAAAATACGTTAAATTTTTTTATTTATTTTTTTTTTTATTTTGATTTATTTATTTTGTTTATTTATTTTTTTTTTTTTTTTTTGATAAATGAGTTTTTTTAAATTCGGATTTGGTTTTAAAATTATGACTATTTGGAAAATATAAGCATGCTTTATATTTAAAAATTGGATCTCCATGGGAAAATGTTTTAGCAAATCTGAAATATTTGGAAAATATTGGATATGTAATCAAGGATTTTCTACGGAAATCTTTAGGTTTGGAGAAATTTGGATTGTCTTTCTGCAATATGAGTCTTGGAGATATTAGAATAGTTTTTGGACAATATGAGGCTTGGAGAAATTATGATTGACTTTGGATTATAAAAAAATTAGGTAAATTAGGATTGCCTTTGAACAATTTGAAGCTTGGAGAAGTTAGGATTAATTGTCGTTGGACGATATAATGTAAGATTTGGAGAAATCGGAATTGTATTTGGACAATATAAGTAATATTTAAAGAAATATTGTAGAGTCTTTGGATAATATTTAATCTGGAGAAATTAGGATTACCTTTGAACAATGTGAGACTTGGAGAAAGTAGGATTGTCCTTGGGAAATCTAAGGTTTGGGAAAATAACGATAATTGTCATAATGCAAGATGTTTAAAAATATTATGAATGAAAATATTCTTTAAAAAAATCTAAGGTTTGGGGAATGATGATTTTTTTATATAAAATAAGCGTTACATTTTATTATCTGCATGATGCTTAGAGAATAACGGATGGTTTTTTAAAAAAAAGATTGTTTGAATAAATGATTTAGAATTTCTCCTAGATAATTTTGTTAATTAAGAAGACAACAACACGACCAAGAACGTTTTTTTGCATAAAACTACGTTTCGCCACGTAAATAATTTTTGTTTGGAGTAATTTAGCTTCGTTTGTAATATACTACAGTATTTGGTGAAATGAAATTTTCTTTGAAAAATACTGCGATGTGAAGGAAAAGGGGTTTTCTTGAGAAAATCTGATTGTTAAAAATTAATGCTTAATCTTGATGCTAATTGATACTTCTTGAGTTACTTGATGCTTTGAAAAAAAATTAAAGCTTTGTTTTTAAAGAATTTTTTATTTGAAAAAAATGAAATGTTTTCATTTTTTTCAGTTACTATATATAGTTTTATTTTATAAACATTTCTATCGAGGTTATGTTATTGAAGATTGCGTGTCTTTTTGCAGAGGGCTTACGTCAATAAATGATGTTGTTTTGAATAATGGCATGTTTAATATTGTCCTCGAATATTTATTTAGTTATTATTTTGTTTTCATTTCTTTCTTTTTTTAATAAACTGCCATTTATGACACTTGTGTATAAAAATTTACTTATGGAGGCAACGCGCAATATTTCCAATGGGAAATTCGATATTCACATACACAGAAAAATCTATTAATTTGGATTATTGAAGTTTTTTTGTGTGTGCTGAAAGCTATATTAAATTTTTGTTCGCAAGTACAAAGTAAGATCAAGAATGACTTGTTTTCTTTTGAATGCTTTTGGGGAAAATTGTACAAGCATTTCTATCGCCAAAACAAACAACATTAGGAATTCATTGGCATGCTACAATTTAAGTCAATAAGCATTAATGCACTTCTGTACTTATTATCATAATGTATTACGTTTTTTAAATAAATAACAGAATTTAAGGAATTTAAAATTTTAAAGTTGTTTAATGTGAAATTTAAAATTTATTAGGCCTATATTTTAAAATTAACTTATTGAACTTAAATGAATAAAACGAGTCTGTCCTGAAGATACCTCTGAAAGTTGAATTGGAATTATCCGGGGTATTTTTCAAATGTGATCAAATCGTCCGAAAATAATTTAAAATTTCTGGTTTTGAATTTACAATATTGGTAAAAATGTTAACAGCAACACAATTTGGATTTTGTAGATAATCGTTTTATTTTTAAGAATAGATGAAGTACTAATGTTTCTGACGATAGTTTTATTTTAGGGAATGGTTATACTGAGTGCACATAATTTCTTTTGCACCTTCGGGGTGCAAGTACCTTGTCAAAAAAAATTAGATTTTAAGAAAAACTATGTCAGAGCGGCATTTGTGGCTTTGAAGATATTCACGTATTCAGATCGAATTTTGTTTTCTTTCATTATTTTTGTCATTTTACTACTTTTTTTTTAAAATAAAATCTGGTAAACTCTCATTGAAAAGAATTGCATTTGAAACATTGATATACATTTTGCATTATTAAAATGCATTTTAAAATACATTTTGCGTTGTACATTTTTGCGAATGATAAAATTGGCAAAAATACAATGACGAGAATGAAATATGCATTGACGAGAATACATTTTGAATGCATTCCAGACATTTTTTTCAATTTTAATAATGTAGCTCAGTAAAGAAAATCAAATGAATATTATTTCTACTTTGTGGCAAAAATGTTTCCAGCAAGTAATTTAGTTTTCATTATTCACCTGCTAAAATTTCGATTTTAAACATTACAATTGTTACAATCTTAATTTTTACAAAAAAATTACAAGCACATGTTACGTTAAATTCTGTTGAATCTCCGTATAAATTTTTAGTTTGACATTGAATCTTATGAATGCATTACACAGGGTACCCCCGGACCTGGAAAAGTCAGGGAACTTGAAAATATCTAGAAAAATCAGGAAAGAATGTCAGGGAAATTCAACGAATCAAACGAATTCAATGAAATTCAATCCAAAATGAATTCTTTTACATGGTTAGCTCAGGGCCCACATTCCGAGTAGAAATTTGCAAAATTTTCCACAATTTTCGAGGACAAAATTGGAAAAAGTTCCCACGTTTTCCGAGTACAAAATTGCAAAATTTTCCACATTTTCAGAGGACAAATTTGTCCATTTTAATTCGTTTTCCGAATACAAATTGTCAGCATTTTCCGAATACTTGGAATAATTTTTTTTTCAAAATTTTTTCATGCAATTTTTTTTTAATTTTTTCAATTTTTCTATGTTAATTTTCAAAGTTGTCATTAGTAAGTATTGCAAAATATTTTCCTGTGTTGATTTATCAAAATATTTCAAATTTTTTAAAATGTCATTGGTAAGGGAAATTTGTTTTTAAACCTGGAAAAGTCAGGGAAGTTGAAAATGAAATCTCTGGGGGAACCCTGATTAAATGTAGTCTACGTAACGTTGCTCTTGTTTATACAATTATTTACAAATGCATTTCTTTTTTAATTTTAACAATGTAACGATTTTTTGACTGAGTTAAAAAAAATCAAATGAATATATACTGTACATATAATTTTTACTTTGTGGCAAAAATGTTTCCAGCTAATAATGTATTTTTTATCATTTACCAGATGAATTTCCGATTTTGAACATTGCAATTATTACAATCTTAAAGTTTACAAAAAAGTACAAGTGTCATGTTTAAATTCTGTTAAATTTCCTTATACATGTTTAGTTTGACGTTAATGTTTAACTGAAGTTTAGTTCAACGTTGATGCGATCCAAAATGAATGCTTTTACATGGTTAGCTCAGGGCCCATATTCCGAGTAGAAATTTGCAAAATTTTCCACAATTTTCGAGGACAAAATTGAACAAATTTCCCACTTTTTCCGAATACAAATTTTCAAAATTTCCCTCATTTTCCGAGTACAAATTTGTAAAATTTCCCTCGTTTTCCGAGGTCAAAATTGCAAAATTTGCCACATTTTCGGAGGACAACTTTGTCTATTTTCCTACGTTTTCCGGGTTCAAATTTTCGACATTTTCCGAATACTTGGAATAATTTTTTTTCCAAACTTTTCTCATGCAATTTTTTTTTTATTTTTTTAAATTTTTCTTTGTTAATTTTCAAAGTTGTCATTAGTAAGTATTGCAAACTATTTTCCTGTGTTGATTTATCAAAATATTTCAATTTTTGACATGTTTAGTTTGACGTTAAAATTTAACTTAAGTATTCATAAGTTCCGACATTCATTAATCCGAATTTATCGCTGCAATTATTTTTGCCCGTTCGTAAAACGAATTTCTGAATTTCCATCGTGCCATGGACGAATTAGGTCCCTGTGAAACTTTCTTTTTAGATGGTCAGCAAAACAGTTTATTTTTTTTTCGAGTGTTTGTGTTGTCCAGTTGAGATTTGTCCGAATTGGGAGTTGCGTCCACGTTCTCGGGCTCGATGCAAGCGTGCTATAGCCGCACTTTTGTTGTTATTATTTATTAGGTTTTGATGTCACCCACTTGAACCTCATCCGACATTTTCTTCACTTCGGCGACGTCCTTTTCTCTTCTTAATTCGCATCTTAAGGATCGTCGGAAAACGAAAATCAACCTCCTTAAGAAACTGATGCAATAATAATTCCTTTGTGAGTTACCTGCTGTTTTTTGCCTCTTTTTTTACATTTGCCTTCTATGAGACTTCGTTAGGCAACTCTTAAAACAACATAAAAGACAAGCGGAGGGGGAAAAAATCCACGCTATGTATATTTTATCCACGCACTCGTGAGCTGACCAGTGGCCACTCAACAATGACCCCCATCCTCCTTAACCACCTTTTCAATTATTCATCCGGAGGAATTTGATGATGAACAGTTTTTCGATCAAGAGTTGGATCATTTCTTCGCGCTAATCCCGCAGATTTCAGTCGCGGAAGGAGACTACGAAGGGAAAAAAACTGAAAAAAATAGGCGTAGAAATACGAATGTTTGCGATGGAAAAGCCGGAAATTATAGGCCTTGGTGCTATTGTGTAGTTCAGCCCTGCTTCAGCCTGAGAACAACCTCATGCCGATCTCACAAGAAAAGACTGTGATTTAAAAAAGAAAAAAATCTGGAAGTTTTTCTGAGAAAATTAAAAATTAGAAATTGTCCTGGAAAAAAAATGAAAAATATCATATTTTTCTGAAAACAAAATGACAAATGTCATGTTTTTCTGGGAATAAAATTAAAAATGTCATGTTTTTCTAAAATAATTAAAAATGCCATGTTTTTCTGAAAAAAAGATAAATGGATAATGTCATGTTTTTCTGAAAAAAAGAAAACTGAAAAATGTCATGTTTTTCTGAAAGAAAATGAGATTTATTTCTGAAAACAATTAATACCCCACATTGAAAAACAATGCATTTTAAAATGCATTTCATGACATGCATTTCAAGATGCATTACAAAATGCATTTCAAAATGCATATAGATTGAGACAAATATACATTTAAAACTGCATGTCTTTATGCATTGAAGAAGGCATTTCTTAATGCATTAAAGAATGCATTTCTTAAAGCATTAAATAATGCATTGCATAATGCATGTAATAATGCATTTCGTAATGCATGAACTAATGCATTTCGTAATGCATGAAATAATGCATTGCTTAATGCATTAAATAATGCATTTCGTAATGCATGAAATAATGCATTGCTTAATGCATTAAATAATGCATTTCGTAATGCATTAAATAGTGCATTGCGTAATGCATTGCGTAATGCATTGCGTAATGCATTAAATAATGCATTGCGTAATGCATTAAATAATGCAATGCGTAACGCATCAAATAATGCATTGCGTAATGCATTAAATAATGCATTGCTTAATTCATTAAATAATGCATTTCGTAATGCATCATTTAATGCATTAACTACTGCATGTCTTAATGCATTAAAGAATGCATTTCTTAATGCCTTCAATAATGCATTTTGTAATGCATTACCCGATGCATTAAAAAATGCATTCCATAATTCATTTTCCAATGCATTTTATTATTCATTTCCCAATGCATTTCATTACATGTACTCGTTTCATAATGCAATTCCCAATGTATTTCGTTACACCTTTCCCTCTATTAAATAATTCATTTTTTAATGCATTTAATTATTATTGCAATCTCCCTTGCCTATTTAACTTATGATAAAAAATATACAGTACAACATTTCAAAGTAAGACTTTATTATTATTACATATTCAATTTGTTAACATTGAATTTCTCTAAGCCTTGTTTTTAAATCGAATAAAGGCAATTTTATTATTGATGGCAACTCCAAATGCAGACTTTGTAGTTTCCGGGAATTTCATCAATGCAGCCTCTGCATTTAAAAGTTATTACAATCAGTAAAATATTTTTAATAAAAACATGTTAGTGGCACGCAAATTGATTAATAATTACTGAATAAGGCATCCATTTTCATGGCATCAAGCTGCTTCTTTCTTTCACCTGAAGGATTCGATTTGTTGCGGCCTCCTCTTAAATTACTGTTTAGTAATATATCTACTGAAAACAAATTTTGTAGTAAAACTCCTAC
>JAQGAO010001315.1:0-25244 GCA_034697705.1 Ommatoiulus sabulosus
TTTGTTTCCAAAATCATAATTTATGTAATTTGCATACATATGAGTGCATGTTTTTAGAAACAAGTGACAACTATAGTGGGAACAAAAAGTTCCTCTTATGTTTCCTCCAGTGTAGACGTAGCTTTACATAAGGTTGTTCTTGGAAACATGAGGCAACAATTAGCAACAAGAAGTTCCTCTGTTTTCTTCAGTGGAGACGTAGCTAATTTATATCAGAAGTTGCTGGTATAGGGTTTATAACCTTTTCAATTTAAAAGTTTTCACGTTTTAAAAACTTTTCTTGACCCACAGTTTACTGTACATGATATTTGTTTCATCAAGGCTACTCCCAAATTCTTTTCGATTTGCGAATCTTGCCATCATCCTTAAATGGACATAAGTACCCATACCATTCAGCTCTTGATTAACATGCAAATCGGGGTCGCCCCTTTATTCCCAGTGAACTTACTGCGCAAAAAAGTCACTCTAAGGCTTAAAACAAACAACGAATTGCAATTGTAATTATTTTAGATGTGAGGGTCGTGGCAGGCAAATCCTATTTCGCCTGCCAAGACTAATTGCACTAATGCTTTTATTGTTTAGTCATAATTTTGGGCATGGTCCACCCCCGAAAACTGCAACCACGCGATTATGTCATGATGAGAAGGTCACGATACCAGAGCGACAATCCTCGTTTGTTGCAATCAAATGAAGTATAATCACGTCTTTATTAGACTTGAAATGTCAAAAGGTGGCGCGCTGTGGAAGTGCACATGCAAGCAAGACCTTATTATGCCAGTTAAGTGACGCTTAATAACGATTAAGTGCATTTAAACCGTTTAAGAGCTCCGCGGGGGCCATACATAAATAACATGCCCGGAAGAGGAATTGCATGGGGCGTTGGCAAATTGGAATAGGTTCGGAATTTGAGGTTTCGTTTTCGACCTTAATCAGTCGTCGTTGAATAAGTTTCTTTTAAATAGCTTTTAAGTAATCTGGGCTAAAATCCAGGAGAAAAAGTTAGTTTTCTAACAAGAACGCCATCTTGCGAGCAAGCGTGCCATGAAGAATGCTGATGTTTTTGGATTTTCCTTTATCTTTTAACCTGGCATTTTCTAGTTTGTTTAACCATATATTAGGGGGTGTCAATGAGTGGATAAGTAGCTGTAGCAACTTTCTAGCCGAGTTGACTATTTAGCCGCTTATTAGCTTGTATATTCTGAAAACACCAGTAACATGCTGATACCTGCATAGATGACAGCGCATGGATACGCATGCGTGGATTGATAAGATGTCAAGTGGATTTTCTATTAGCCTTTTTTTAGCCTTTGCACATGCGCAGTTTTGACAAAATGACCGCCATTTCTCCCTTCCGAAATGTGGCTATGGCCTTTTTAACCACTCATTGACGCCCCCTAATGTGGAAAAGTGGACAAAATGCAAAATAAACAAATTTTCAGCTATAGGAGAGCAATTTTCATGAGCTAAGATCGTCATGTTTTGGTTATGACAATACGCGCTGTATAATTTTAAATGTTGGTTACTCATAAAAATACCATACTATCATTTTCAGGGCCGATTTTACTGAGAAACTTGAGGGTTTTCGAATTCTTGCGAACCTACTTGTAGCAAGCATTTTGGTATATAATCAACGTTCCCAAAAGCAAGGTCTAACTTCCCTTATCTTTTAAAAATCTACCTTTAAAAATGATGCCTTTAGAAAATTATTATATTCTTCCACGAAACCAGAACCATTACGTTTGGGGAAAAAAAACTACTAAGCAAAAACATCTTTCAGAAACTTTCTTTTCCAAAAGATTGGAGTGTGTGGGAAGGACGGTTAAAATCGGTTACCTCGGTAACTGCATGCCAGACTTCCTGCGTGACTTTTGATTAGAATTTCCAGGAACATTTTGCTTAGGTTGCTTTTCAAAACCATTCAGGCATGAAATACATATGTACATGCATATGAATTTTAAATGGCAATCGTTGTCCATGTTCTTCAGCTTATCAGCTTCTTATAAATGCTGCACCAGATGGCCGTTCTTCAGGGCCAGGCGAAATCACTTGTCATAAACATGTTAACCACTACTTGCAATTTTATGTTCGCCCTATGCATATTTTCACATTAATTCACCGACGTATACTTATTCATAAATTTCTGGGAACCCCCAAAGAGTGTTTTTGCATGTTTGAGAAGCAGAGATGGTGAATTGTAATTTATGGCGCTGCGTGGTTGCTTTTTTTTTTTAAGAGAAAGATATATTTCATAACTGACTGCGTAGTTCGTGAATCAATTTGCATGCTTTATTGAAAACAGTTCGTTTCTTCAGTTAACCGAAACGCCAAATTGTCGAACGTGCACTTTTCCGGATAATCGGCGGTCCGGTGATAAAATATATAGGCGCTGCTGCACGCACCATGTTTTTTTTTAGAAAACCTCAATAATGTTTGTACCTAGATACCCCCAGCATGTTCCAATTATTTTTAATCACATTGACATGACGTCATCCGATGCTATAATTAGAAAGTCGTAAATGTCAGGTCAAGTATACTGTGGGTCAAGCTGCACATTTTCTGTTGCTTTCGTAAACTGCAAATTTTGATAATTTAAATGGCAATTTGATAATTATAGCTTTAACAGGATTTCACGGAGGTCGTTTTGAAATCGGACAAGGTTTTCATTAAGTGATTTATTGACAGAATACAAATTATTGTATGCTTATCATTAAATGTTTGCTTATTTATCATCACGTTGGCAAATGCATAATTTAGTTTGGCAAGGACCACACTAGTGCATTTCGTGGTATTTCGCAAGTTGTTTTTCCGTTCCAGCCAACGTCCCAACCAAGGATTCTTTCCAGAATGTGAAAGATTGAGGCAGTGTTATGTACATTGGGGTTTCAATAAATTCTCAAAGTGTAAATTGTTATCCATTTCATTAAAAATTGTTCAGTTGTAAATCCTAAATGGATTCATTAAGAGATTCTGTATGCCTGTTAAAGAGACGTACATGTATAATTTGACATTTTTTATATGGAGTGTAATGTTATAAGTTTGGTACAGACTGCAACAAACAGCAAACAAAAACAGTGTTTGCTATATGCTCCGAAAATTTCTAGAAAACAGCAATTAGCAAACATTTTGGTATTTGCTCAAGAAGCGGTAAACTAATTGAAAGGAAAAAGTGTTTGTCAACAAACATTTTTGCTGGGCGTCGGCTGTCTGGGAGGATTTGCTTTTATCCACGCAAAAACTAGTTAATGAGTCGTCTGCTGGTTAGCAAGATTTTTTTTACCTACATAGTTATATCGCAAGATTTGCATTCGGTAATATTTTAATGATTTCAGTGTACGTTGTGTGAATTTCTGAAAACGCACACACATTTTGAAACCAATTTTTGAAAAAAAGAATAGAGGATTGTATTTTGAGTGATCTTAGAAGAAATTGTCTTACGTGTGGTCAACCACAATAAGCATTTTCAAAAATGTGGCTGTCGATGCCGAAAGTTCAGTGTTGTACAATACTGCTCATAACTTATTGCAAATATACCTATACCTCCATTTTTTTAAAAAACTGATTGTTGTTTGTCTTGGTGGTGTGTATACATTATGTTTGCACAAACCCATTTTGGGAGCACATGTTTGTTACTTGCTGTTTGCTGCAGTCTGTTCAATGCTTTACCAACACATGAGTAACACGAGTTTATTCCATTGAAGCACATTTACAAACATTAAACTTTTACAGGTATAAGACCCCATTTTGGTTACTTTAGACCTGCTTGGTCAAAATATTAATTTGGTATAGTCAGACAGTACACCTGCCATGATGACAGATGGCTTTCTTTGCAGGGGCCATTCAAAAAGGACGTCCTCATGTAGCGGGTAGGGGGGAGGTGAATTTTGAAGACGCCTATTTCGAATGGCCCCTGATGACGCAAAACCGCGTGCAATGAACATTAACTTTATGGGTAATCCCAAGGCCATGAAAGTGACAAAACATGCGGTCGAAAATTATGGCTATGGGCGTTTATCTTCCCCGGGAAAAGCCGGGTTTTACGGCTAGTAGTGGTAAAAAATCCGGGGAAATAAGCGAAATGGTCAGATGACAGAATCGGTTATGTGCCAATAGATGGCGGGGAGATCACTTAAGTAAAATACACTTATTGATGCTGGCGTTTTGTGGACGGACTTTTTGAGTGTCCCTCATCGAATCCACCATCGTGACACTGTCAGTGTCGCTCGCGTGCCTGACATTACTACGACTATTTCCACTCGGCTAATGGCGGCGGGCAACTTCCGGAATAAATGGCCCGTAAGACATTCCGTCTTCCATTTTACGACGCTTCGGAGATGATTTTATGCTCGGAAAAGAGAAAATTGCGCTTTTTTTTGCGACGTATTATGCAAAAATGCGTGCCACGATGGTTGAGCTAAAATATTTAAGGTGTAATCTGGTAGACCTTCAATCAACTGTCAAGCTCATTCAAAACAGTCTCTCTCGCATTATTAATGGGCTCGCGTATAGAAATGCACCCGAAATTCATAATACGAAAAAACAACTCGCATTCTCCATCATCGAGATTGAAAAATGCCAAAGATGGCGCCAGGAGCAATGGCGCCGTTACACTTTTATTATTGCCGAACGTTCGTCGTTGTCAGGTCGTTGATTGTTTATTTATAATAAGTTGTTGATGTCTTTCCGAGAGCTTGGCCTCGATTCTCCTCCAATAAACATTTTCTACCTCATTTTTTGATCAAAAACTGAGCCGCGCGGGTTTTAATTGCACGACTCGCGTTCGGATATAATTGATGGGCAATACGAGCCCGCGCGCGGCATTGTGGGAAGGCGCGCAAACAAATTTGACACCTCATTTGCGACGCGTTTGTTTATTTCGCACTTTTTTTTTTGCCGCGAAAAAAGGCAACTCAGATTGAAAGAGTGGAGCTGAATATTAAGACCTTGTTTTCTTATGCTCTTCACCGCAAATTTGGCGAGGGTGGAACGGAACGAAATTGTCAAATGAGTCGGATTAGCATTTTGGGCTCGTGGATGTTTCATGCTTTTCGTATCGATGTTAAGTGAGTAGTTTGCTTATAAAACGTACATGAAATGCTGACATCACCATCTGCTCATCGTTGAGTGCCTACGCGGATAATGCACGCTTCTTAACGTATGAGGCGTGCGGGGGAGCGTCACGTGCGCTAATTTGCATATGGCGCTCCCATATGCAGTACCTGTATAAAAAGCATCAAAAAAGAAACAACGTATTTGAGGTACTCAGAAAGAAGCTTCGCATATTGGTATAGTCGCGAAGTCACGTCTGCAAACATAATGAAGGCATTAACTGGTTAAAATGCGACGTTGACCTTCAGTGAATTTTTTAAACCTATTACATGTTTAACGGTCGTTCACGGGTCGTAAAGATTCTGTAGTCTTGAGTACCTCTCTATAGCCTTCACTGTACATGTAGTGGAATATACAGATTATATGGGAAGGTTCTCTGCATATTCTTCAAAATACGACAACAACTTAAAAATAGGACCATGTTTGGCGGATTGAATAACAAGCGTACTCAGATTTTTTTCTCATTTTGATCTTTGTTGTTTTTGGGAAAACGAGTCACTTGCTACATAAAACATTTATGAGAAAAGTTTTACTTGTTAAAATTGTACTCGCTTTTGGTAAAATTCAACTCTCTTTTGGCAAATCCCACTTGCATTTGGTAAATTTCCACTCGCGTTTGGTAAAATTCCACTCTTTTGAGACTTTTGGAAAATATCCACTCGCTTTTGACAAAATGTCCACTCGCTTATGTTAAAATTCCACTCGCTTATGTTAAAATTCCACTCGCTTATGTTAAAATTCCACTCGCTTTTGGTAAAAAATGTTGTAGTTTTTGGTAAATTCACCAATATTAAGAGAATTTTATCATCTTTCAGAAAATCGTATTATTTTCTGCCAAAAATTCTACATATTTCCCTCGGTTGACTCTTTTCGGCAATGACTCGCGAATGGAAAAACAAACATCAAATTTCGTGGTTCAGCGCACGCTTCTTCAGTAATAAAATTCCCGAGAGCCCCTTTTATCCCCCCTGACCTGGTGGTCCTAAACCTCCGACCCCGAAATCCCCAAGTTTCGTCGCTTCGGCGAAAGATGACAGCGAGGAATTCCAAGATGGCCGCCGCTGCGGAAGAAGAATACATTGGGTGGCCACTTTTTTGATGGCACATCATTGTTGCAAATCGTCGACTCTGGCCATAAATGTCACTTTTACGACGCTGTATTAAAGGCTTCGGTGACATTTGACGCGCACGGGGTTCATCGGAAACCCTGAACCGGAAACGAAATTGGGTTTTCATTTCCAGCGACCTTTCGATGCAAACCTTTCGGCTTTTCGCCAGACCTTTCTCGACGCATCTTTCTTGTTTTACGACAACGTCCGGACCGAAGACTATAAATTCGGTTGAAAACCTTGGCTGCATGCATTTTCTTATGTGTAGTCTAATTATTGCGGCCTTCTTAATTACTCTAGGAATGCCAGACTCCGCGTATCGTTTTCAAGGATTTTCGTCGCTGTTTTGCCATTCTTCGCTCGGTTTTTTTCTCCCTCAACTCCTCTTTTTAATCTCCGAGAAATTAATATGCAGCTTTGTTTTAAGGACCGTCTTAATGACGTGATAATAGAGCAGGCAGATTCGCTGAAGACGTTAAAAGAGGTTGTAGTTCGCGCCATGTGTGGCATCTCGCGCTTTGCCACGACCTCAAGACAGATGCCTTTGACGACATTGTCTTCAGTTCTGGTTGTTTTTTTATTTTCCGGACTCCTGGTGCAGCACGGAGGAAGTGCCACGGCCAGATTTTACGACCAGTCGAATCCGCTTAATTGGGACGCATAGGGAATGAAGTACGTTTTATGGTCGGGTTGAGCGGCTGCCCTGGTGATGTAAAGTTTGTGGAGGTGCTCGTACAGTATGAGGCAAAATTACAAAGAGTTGTTTACTGATGAAAACGTAAATACGTCAGACAAGTGGTTCAGAAAGTTGCCAGAACCACGAGCCAATTTTGGGAATGTCAAACTTTCACCACCCGACTTGTTGTAACTTACTAAACAAGAAATCATAGGGTGCTCTGTCACGATAATTCGTTTAAAAATGCATTGCACATGTATAATGAATTCCTTTTACACATAAGAATTCATGACTTCCAAAGTAGTTTTCGTAAAGCTTATGTCTGAGTATACCACTTAGAAAAAAGTTTAAAAGACGAAAGTCTATTTTATTTTATTCAATATAATTGTGCAAAAAACTTATTTTTTTCATTCATTTTTTTTTCATAATGCTATAGACATTTCCAAAGCAACTAGTTATATAATAAGGGTGCTCCAATGTAAGCTTTACGAATCGCACTATGGCAACTGTGAAGTCACTTGTGCAAAATGGACATGCTATAATTGATTTAAAAATTCCACTCGAAGATTATCGTTGTTTTAAACTTAATTATTATATTCCTTTTGCACACGTGATTTCACGACTTCCAAAATACGATTCGTAATGCTTCTGCCTGCATAGTCCTGATAAATGATTAAAAAATCCAACTTTTTCCATGTCGTTTTTACTCCAGATATCCGGCATGCGAGCTTTCACTTTTTCACAAGTGGTTTTGGGTTAATTTCATTCCGGCTCAGGATGAAAAAGTGCTAACCCCGCATTACGAAACATATTTAGAAATTCTCCCATAAATATATAGTGCAGAATCAATGACAGATGTCAAAATTAGCGAAATACTTGCGGCATGCAGTTTTTTGGTTTCTTGCTGGGATGAGTTTCTGTCTTAAGCATTGCCTTAAATCGCTTCACGCAAATTTAGGTGACCTCATCCTGCATCGAAATCAATCTTCAATTCGGCATTTTTAAAATATTTCGGCTTTTTTGTGGTGCCTTTTGAAACAAATACTGATAAAACTAGGAAAGTTGCCAGGTCACGTTAGCACGAAAAATGTAACGTGGGTTAATCCCGTCTTGCTTGTTTAAGTACACATTATATGTACCTCTAGCTGAAAAACAACAAATTTACGTTTAAAACGAGCAACATACGGTATTTGAACTTGTTCCTAATTGTACTTTAGCAACATTACTTGCATAGTTCAAGTTCTGGTAAGCAATAACGTGGAGTGAAACATAACATGTGTAGCATTGTTCTCACATTAGTTCTCTTTTTGCTCGTCTTTTGTGTACTTGTACCACATTTTAAATATAACATTTTGCATCTAAATTCTGGAACAAGAGATGATGTATAACAAGAATACTGTACTTCCGAAGAAATTGTATTACAAAGTGTTTGCCGCGTTATGCGTAAAAGTAAATAACGATTAACGTGCACTTTCAGCTAAAAACAACTCCAAATTTTTGTTTTAAAATTAGTAACAAATATTTGAAATTGTTCCTAATTGCACTTAAGTAACATAATTTGAATCTAGTCCAAGTTCTGGTGAGCTATAAAGTGAAATAAGAGAACACGTGGAGCATGGATGTTCTCAAATGAGTTCTGTTGTGTTTGTCTTATGTGAACTTATTCCAGATTCTAAAGTTAAAATTTGAAGTCTAAAACAAGAATCTTAAATAAGAATTACTTCCTGAAAAGTGTATTACAGAATGTGTTACTTTGATATGCATTTTATTTTTCCTTGTTTGCTTTCATGTTCATTAAAACAAAAAAAAATTCTATTTTTTAAACGCTAAATTTTTTTCTCCAAAAAACTATACTTTGCCATTGAGGACGCTTTCATAATGACTGTATTTTATGCGTGACCCTTCACTTCTTTGCTGCTAGCTGAAGATGATTGTTTTTCTAACACACTAATGTTCTTGAGCCAAAAAAAAGTTGAAACTCAACTTGACGTCTATGGGAATGATGATTTTTGTTATAGACTTTCACGCGCTCACACATTGTATAAAAATGTCTTATGCAGTTATTGATGCTCGCTTTTTTATTAATCTGATTTTTTGCGCTTTTGTTATTCTAAATGTCAGTCAATTTTCGTTATTTTTTTGTTTCTTTTCACCTGTCAGAACGGATAACGGCAATTTTTCCATCGTTTTATGATGTTGCGGCCTACTCCACCCAATGGCAACGCCCATCTCGTGTACACTTTTTCTCCAGCATGTCATTCACTTAAGACAAATTTCATTGAGGGTTTCATTTTTTAATGTGACATAATTTCAGTTGTACGCCTTATAACCGACGTGGTTAGACTGCAGACCAACCATAATAATAGCACCACTTTATGTCAAAATGTACAGTTTTAATGAAACTGGTGCGTTTCTTCTGATCTCCACATTCCAACCGCACAACTTTTTTTTGTTGTTGTGCATCGTTGCTGTCGTTTTATTCGTTTTTTTATTTCTTTTTTGTCTGCTAGATAGTAGTCTAAATCTAGAAATGTGAGATTATATGCCTACGTGCGAAGTTGGTCGCGAAGGAAGCAATTTATTCCCCAGAGCCTGTAGTTAACATTCAAGACATGCGTTATTCTTGGTTTACTGACCAACAACTGCCATGGTTTGCTGAGAGTAAATGATCGCAAGGTTACCTTATCGCAACGCTAAATCGTTGTTGGAGTTTATGGCAAACCAGCTGTAGCCCCCTGGTGGCTATACCGCCATCTTGAAGTCAGTTTAGATGTGACATGCTCCAGGCAACGTTATGGGTGTTTGTCAGCCATATTGTATATACTGCAGCCTTATCTGGTTTTTACCTGACCGACAACGGTCAGCAACGCAATGGTAAAGTCATGATCTCGAATGGAAGAAATTCAAATTTTACAATCTACATGAGATTAAAAAAACTGCAAGCTAGACGTTGCTTTAGGTTTTTTTACGAACTAACCGGAAAAATGCTTAAATGATTTGCAGGAGTACATGTAATGCTACTTGAAAATGATGGAAGTTTAAATGTTGAATGCTGGTAGCTTTCCATATGTAAGTATACATCAAGATGGCGGACTCGACCTTCAAGTCGTTCATGAAATGATTGTCGTCTGCTCGTGCAAGCAGATTTCGTACGTCTTTTCCCGACACTAAAAAACGTTTTGTTCATGTTTTCTAAACAACAACTTTCTCTGCATGTGGGATTTCAAATAAATTACGTTTTTTACGAATTCGGGTCGAAGGCCTGTTAATCATCTTAAAAATATTCGAGAAAAAACTTCGTTCAGATCTCTTACTTAAAATTCGAACATGTATAGAACGTTTTTTGATGCACCCTACAAGTCGGAAGGAACACATAGTTTCTTTTGCATATACCATCTAGGTTTGACCTATTGTACTGATTTCATATCAGCATAATTCACATCGACATGTTAGTCATTACTGAACTGAAATTAGGTTGTGAAAGCAGGATCCTCATTGCACGGAATCGATTATAATTCATGATCCTGTGTTTTTGCAAATTAAGTTCAACGCAGCCTGCAGAAAAATGCCTTATGACAAACATTGTATTTGCATCATAGCCACTATATTTATGGAAAAATGGCATGCACTTACAGATACCGCCCCAAATAAATGTTATATGGTGCATGCAATTTAAAACAAAGAAAATGCACGTTACCACTTTGATGTTGCAATGTTTGTAGAACATGTAAGATACTCGTAAATTTGCTTTTTGACAGTGGAGTTATGGCCTGCCCCTGAAAATCTGAAATCTGATGATAAAATAAATATGCTTATCGACTTGGAGACTTCTTTGCACTAATGAGAAATACAAGCAGCTCAGGGAGATAAAGCATATATTGTTTCCTCCTTTTTAATGAAATTCTTGATACATTATTAACAATAGATTATAAAGGGAAATTAAAGGAGTTGATATATTGAAACTACGCTCGAGTTTTATTATCGATTCAACAACCAATATAATATACTTACCAATGACATTGTCATTTTTTTTCTTCAAATAATACTTTCAGTAGCAAAAATAGTTTTTTTTGTTTTTTATTTCATTGTAATGTACATTATATACAGCTGTATTGTTCCCTTGCCCGTATAGCCAAACTCTCGGTAAATTATTAACAATCGATAACGTGGGGGAATAAGCGAAATTCGACCTATTGCTGCTATACGAGTGTTTTTTCTTTGGTTCCAGTAAGTTTCAAAAAAATATGAAATGACTCTTTAAATGGAACGTAGATGCCATATTTCACATACTTAACTGCATATATGGCTGTCCCGTCTTTCGTACCAGGAACGTCGTCTGTGCGTGCAATTTATCAGCACAGCTGATCCCCAATAGATTCTTGAAAACATTATCGTATGTTGAACATGTTTTTATATTGGAAATAGTGCACAAATAATTAATTCGTTCCTGACCCCGTCCCTAATGCAATTATTCCTAAGACAATTCTAGAGGAGTTTGCTTAATCATCTTGAATTTTAAGTCCTTAAAAATAGCACCCTGTGAATCTAACAGTTCCGACAAGTCCTCGTTCAACCTAACTAAGATGAGCTTACATGTACTGGGATTTTTTTGTAATAATGGTCCAAATATGAGTACAGTAATTGCAAATTACATTTATCCATTTTCTGAGAAGGGATATACAAGTACAGTGCATTTAAGTGCGAATTGTGTGCATCTTAAAAAAAATGCGTTTCAAATTGTGAAATTCATTTTCAGTTACATTTCAAAGTACATTTCTGAGCATTTCAAAGCACTGCAGGCATTTGAAATTGTGAAATGTATTTAAAAATACATTGAAAAATGTATTACGATATGCATTATAAAGAATTCATTGCGAATGTTTTGTATAATGCATTTTGTGACTCGTTTAGAAATGCATTTTAATATTCGTTAAGAAATGCATTTTAATATTCGTTTAGAAATGCATTTTAATATTCGTTAGAAATGCAATTTAATATTCGTTTAGAAATGCAATTTAATATTCGTTTAGAATTGCAATTTAATATTCGTTTAGAAATGCATTTAGTTATTACTTTAGAAATACATTTTCTAATGTATTCTCTCATTCGTTTAGAAATGCGATTTGTAATACATTTGATTATTACTTTACAAATGCATTTTTAATCCATTTTGTCATTCGTTTAGAAATGTATTTTAATATTCGTTTAGAAATGCATTTTTTTATTCGTTTTGTAACGCATTAGGTTATTCCTTTAGAAATAAATTTTCTAATGCATTTTCTCATTTGTTTAGAAGTGCGTTTTGTAATGCATTTTGGTATTACTTTGGAAATCCATTTTACAATAAACAATTGTCAAAATATGAATTAAATAGATAGGAATATGCAAGAAATATGTATTTCTTTTGCATGTAGATTGAATGTCCACAATTCAGGGTTTGCCTGCATACGGTCAATTAACACCCTGCAAGACCGAGCTGTGCACAAAGTTGTGATGTATGAATTTTTGAAAAACGTATAGATTCACGTCCAAAACGAGATGGAGCTTTCGTATTCTGCTGCCTTCCCTTCATGATCTCAAACGACTATCACACTCGTGCCCCGCAATATACTCGTTTTATGAAAGGCAAAACGTTGTTTGTATGCTAATGCCCGCGTTTTGCCTTCTTAATGATGTAAACTATGATAAATGGGCGCAATTTTCAACCTCATTTTCATGCAAACTTCAGCTTGGCTCATTTTTTGCTGCGTCGAGGGAGACGATGACGAAAAAACGGTGAATTTCTCGCATCTCAGCGTACGGCAGGTGGTCGCAATATACGCGCCATTAAGCATTTATATTGCATTACATAGGCTGCCCGAGCCCTGGTTCTTAGGTATGTCAGTATGAAATATTCATTTAATCTTGCTTTGTCGCTTGCCCAGCTACAATGCATATTAATAAAAGCGCTGCACTGCAGGGAAATCAGATGACGGGGGGACCTTTATTTACACACCTACAACCCTTGTTTATGTTTTTCTAAGTATTTTCATAAATATATATAAGGATGTGAATGCTTTATTGCTGTCTATATGGGCGGGTTGTGCGCGGCGTGCATGCGGATGCTCTTCTGGGCAATCCAAAAAGAAATTGGTGCAGTATTGGAATTAAAAAAGGCGAGGTATCATCCAAACGCACCCCCCATCCGGGATTTTCTGGAAGGCCCTGGTTCGGTTGATTAAATTTTGCTGCCTTGCGCAGACGATGCTCTAGGTTTTTGCTCCCTTTTACTTTAATCTACCCCCAACGGAGAAGTTTCTCAAAATTTGCATATTAAAGCAAATGAACTCGCTGTTCTCGTATTCTCCAAATTTAATAAAAAAAACTCTTTATGAAAATGGAGCGTAGTGCAGAGATAATTGACTGAAATACTGTATTATTAAAATAGGAATGCTTTATTGTTTCTGACTTTTGGGTTGCGTCTTAGAATGTGTACGTGTTTTTCGTTATTGATGCATGTACATGTACATGTTCTGCGTATTTAACGCGTACCTATATGTTATTGTTAATAACGTGTGCCAACATGTTCTGTTCTGCTCATGCGTACTACTTGTTCGAGAAGTTTTTTGTAATGTATGTCATAACCTTGCAAATTATTGAGTTTGGGAAATACGTTCCTATAAATGGCTTGTACGTTTCATGTGATTTATACGTCTTTCGTTAAGACATTAGGGGTACTTAGACAGAAGCTTTTGAGTGTCACTTTTGGCAGTCGTTTGGTTTTTTTGGTAGTTTTGGCAGTCGTAATTGGTTTAAATAAGTCTTTTTAAAGTTATCGCTTGATTGAAAGAATGAATTCATGAATTGGTTTGAAAAAAAATAATGAATTCATTCTTTTTGCACACGTGACTTCACGACTGCCAAAAGTGCTACTCTAAAGCTTTTGAGTACCGCAGTAGAATTTTGTGAGGGTTGGCCACAGGCGATCTACGGCATATTTAAGACGATTTTAGGCGTGCTCGAAAAAACAAATGCATATTTGGTTAAATTTTGCAGAACATGTCTTTTAAAGAAATTAAAATACCAAATGGAAAATAATTCGACTTTATATTGTGAAAGAAAATTTAGTATACGATTACATAACATTTGATTTCAACAAATTTGAAGATAAAAACACGATTTTATCGGAGACGCCTATAGCATTTTCTGCAAATAGTCAACAACATTTGTGCTTAAGAGTGTTTCAGCTTAAAAATATTACATGTTTTATATATTGTTGCAAGAATTTGGCCTTTTTTGTATGCTGTACAATGCAATTAGATGCGATATTTCTATAAAACTCTCGTAATTTTTACAATGTATCAGTATGTCTGGAGACTCGTGTCAATGTGTCGGTGGTTTACAAATTGCAAATTTCTGAAACAAAAATTATGCCAATTCATTTTATGCTGCAGTTTGTAGGCGTGTAACATAGATTTAATTAATGCACGCACGTGCTCGAGTACATGTAGGTCAGTTCTTTTTCGTACATTTCCATAATTGCTGCGTGATTGGAAAATTGATTATTTTTTCTTTTATTTCTAGGTATGTTTTGTGTGTGTGCGTCTTACGTCCTACCTGCAGGTTTGTTATTGGTTTAAATTTTGCATTCATGCATTTTAATACGACCACATGTAATCGGACAAATTTTGAAGGTCAAGCTTTTTCGAGGAGGTACGTGTCATCATAAGATAATGACAAAATGGGATGGACAAATTTAACGCAATTTTATATTTAAATTTGCGTATCCGAAAGGGGTCAAATCTGTATGACATCATGCAAGAAGGTGTGAGTTGTGTTGGCGATGAGGGGCGTGTGTCGAAAACTGCCAAAATTGACGTTACGTCATTTATGAACGACATCTCCATGACTTCCGCAACAAATGGTGGTTCGTGTTTGCCCCAATGGATTTAACAGGCTGCTTGAAATTCTTGAAATAAATACAGTCGAACTTTGTTAAGACGAAACTCAAGGGACGGCAAAATATGTTAGTTTAAACCGTGGTTCGTATTATCAGAAGCCAGACAAAACTGGAGTTCAACAATAAGAACTAAAGTTTCATCGAAGTTTGGATGAAATCCTCCCCTACGTATATGAATTGGAAGCTACTACAACATTTATGGGGGAATTCCCCTTATAACCTACTTTTTATATTGTCTAAAGTTCTTTTTAAGGTAACTGTTCTTTTCACTAGGTTTTTTAACAGATTGTTTTAGAGTAAAAGCATGCAACTGTATATGCAGTGCAGTTTTCGAGCTTCGGTATAAGCGAAATTTGAGATTTGGTAACAAAATGGACAAATATATATAAAAAAAAACGTTTTCCAATATTGATTCTCATATTTTTGCCAGTGGGTCGAGTGGCGATGTACGTTTCCGGACGTCAAAAGCAGCAATAATAGTAATGCAATGCTGCATTTTGATGGCGATGTCAATACGAAAACACCAGTCGAATTTCAGACCAGCTGGTCCTGCTTGCTCGTGACGTCACCGTACAACATTCAAGGCTCCTGTATCTGCATACTTTGAACGTACAAAATCGAGTTTGGCGAAAGATAACAGATACTGCATGGCGATTTATGGAAGTTGCATATTTAAGAAACCAACATACATGTATTTTGACGTCCTTTGAGACTCCTCTTAAAAAAGTTCGGCTTCTACCGAAAGGCTTTAAGAAAAATTGTTTAGCCATGTTTGGAAAAGTGCTTTCCAAATGTGCACTTAAATACAAAAATGATGACGACACGTGGAGACCAGTTTTAAAATACAATGCATGCAGGCAATGTCTCGTCTGCTCTGTGTGCAAGCATGTCAAGAGCATCTGCAGAAATCATTTATCGCGGAAAGAGCATGTACATGTATACACATACATTGTAGTGTAGATTATATAGCTTCATTTAAATTTTCAAAACATGCCCAACCTACATGTACATGTACATTAGTGATCTGTGTCGTAAGGAAATTAGATGGGAAGTAATGCGTTTCTCTGGCGCTATGGCAAAATTGAGACCGATTTAAAAAGAAAATACCAGCGCCGTCATGATGCATGCTGTGCAGCTTCAAGGTTTCCAGTTTGATATGACGAAATGGTATCATTGAACATGTCAATTCTAAGATGAAGTTGTGTTTTCAGCATCATGCACACCTGTTAGTCGCATGAGTTCGTATGACAAAATGATGTCAATCTGAATTATAATGCATTTCATTCCACTGCTGGGTTCACAGGGTCATGTCTAAAACCCGAATTAATGTTTCCAACATCAGCTAAAATGTGACATTTTACGAGCATTTCTGCTCTTTTGATTAGTGGCCATTGCATTTGAAAGCATCAGTTCCATCTATGATGCATTCTACGCAACTGATAGTAGTTTCTTTTTCCTAAATCTCAACAACATGTATTATGTAACATACATGTAATGGCTGTTGAGTTTGCCGAATCCACCGAAAAATTGTTTTTTCACCTGACAATGGAACTGCCTAAGGTAATCCAACGCGCACTTGGAACTGCTGAATTTTGATATACCTTTGTATTTAACAATGACAGCTATTTTCTCATGCGCTCAGTTACCATGAAGTTTGAAAAAAAATTCCAGCGCCATCTATGTTGTATACTGTACTGCGCGGCAAAATGCTTACGGTGCATATGCGCTACCAATGCTACAGCACTGCCACCTAGTGGCATCTCGCGAAATGAAAGTTGGTGTAATCTTGGTCAGACCACGCACTAGCTGTGTCATCGAAATGGCATTTCTGGTGATTCACGCGCCGTGTTGTCGTTTTTCAATTAATCTCGGTTCTTCGCACAAACTCTTTACCCTTTCTTGCACCAGCAATTAGCCCATTTTGTTCAACGCAAAAATCCATATGTGCTTGCATGACAAGCATGGATTTTTTGCGGAGAGCCTCGTGTACATGTCCAAATGGCGGAAACCCTTTTCAACACTTCAATTTGAGAATGACTTTGACTTTTTTTGCCTTTCTACTTTCATTGTTGCTAACAGACAGGGCCCAGATTGAAATATTTCGGGGTAAAATGAACTCCCTTCGAAGCGAGTATACTAACAGGTTACGCGAATAACAATTTACCCCTAATTTCCGGCGCAGTTTTTGGGTCGCTAGTCCTACGCCTGTTGATGCTGCCCATATTGCCATGTCCTTGATGCGCTAGGAATTTGCGTGGCACGCTGAACTATTTTCATCAGGAAACAGTGCTTTGATTTGATCCGAAAGAAAGGTTTTTGTGGTGCTCGGGAAGGAGATGAAGCACCGTTATGGGGTGCAGCAATTTTTATGGTTGAGCCATGGCGGCCATCTTGCTGCTGCCAGCAAGCGATGAGGTCTATTCAAGTCTCTGTGAAATGTACAACTTTATATTGCAATTCAATCCTACCACGTTTGGCTAAACTTTAGATTTAGGCCCGCCGCGCCATCTTGAATTAAGGAAATACGGACATTTTTGCGTTATTGTTACAAAACGATGAATAGAACGCTGCGTTTTATAGAAACCCCACATTTAAGATAAATGCATTTGTAAATTCGTTTAGATTGCGTTATTATTATTATTATTATAATTTTTTTTGCACTGACGAGAATACCATTTTTAAAATGTGTTTACGAGATCGAATACATTTTGAAAAATGCATTGACGAGAATGCATTTTGAAAGTGCATTGACGAGAATGCATTTTGAAAGTGCATTGACGAGAATGCATTTTGAAAGTGCATTGACGAGAATGCATCTTGAAAATGCATTGATGAGAAGACATTTTGAAAATGCATTGACGTGAACTCATTTTAATTGCATTGAGGAGAATACGTTTTGAAAATGCATTTTAAAATACATTCTAATAAAGCAAAATATGGCTTGAAATGCATTAAATATTCCAATATAAACATTTTTTTCAAATGCTTTTCTTTAGATGTTGGATGGTGCCATGGTCCAACTTTGATTTGAAGAAAACATTCGATGAAATGGTTCATGAGTACCAAATGAATGACTTGAATTTTAGTTTTAAACAAAACATCGCATTATCTGCGTTTTGTTATACTTAAAAGCAGAAAATGAAAAAAAAAGTATCGTTTATAAGCATCTCAGGTGGACTCGTGGAAATTCAGTCCAAAGCAATTTTTTACCTAGACTTGAAGTCTTCCAGAAAGCAGCGCCATATAGGATTAACGTAACCTGGAAAAAGTTTAGTTTTATCATTGCTGACTTTGTGACATTTTTCCGCCATCTTGGATCATGGTTTAATTTACTCAGAAAAAAGTTTACCCATTCAGTGTCTAGGCATCACGTGTCTTAAGTACGTTTATGGCTTATGCGATACAGCACTCGAAAGCTGCCAAGCACATATCTTGCTGATGGAATTATCCAATGAAAACAAAAGGTGACTTGATATTTACTTAAGGCTCAGAAATATCAAGTGAACATCTTCAGTATACATTATAGCCTCTCTATTGACGATAGTAGAAGTATTGAAGATAAACTAGAATAATAACAGTGATTAAATCAATCCAAGCACGAGAGAAATACATGTGCATGTACATGCAAAGGGTGTCCACAAAGTACTCAAACTTTTTTCATTAATATCGTGTAATAAGTGCTGTCCAAACATGTTAACTTTGCGGATATAGGAATGTCGGATAACTTTAAGTCGTGGTATAATTGAAAGAATATATAAGTGAGTGTAATCTTCACCTTTTCTTTGACTTCTAGCAGTTTTTAAAATAAAATTACACTATGCAATTTATAATCATTGAAAGTATGAATACATACAGTAATTAACCGTGTAATATACATGTATTCATCTTAGTTAGTTTGGTGGTAATTTGGGAACCGATCTCATGACCTTTGTATCACTTTTCTAACAACTTGACTAGTGCAAATTGAGGGGTATACTTACATGTAAATGAGTAAGTTAATACTGGATACTTTTAAATTCATATGCGTATGAGCCGTCATCTTGATTTATTCTGCAACAAAATGCAGTAGAGATTAATGTCTGTAACAGGTCTGCTAAGAAGTTGACAGGCACATGGTGATCTTTTAAGAAAGGGAAATTACAGGATGTTGCAGATCTTTACAGAATCAAACATAGTCAACTGTTGGGCAGTAATGCAAAATATAAGTTTAAGATCTTAGTAACGTACAATGTATAATTTAAAATTCCATAATCTCCAGCTTGAAGTTGTTGGAAAAAGTTTACTCATATCTGTAAAATGCATTCAAGGTGTAAATGCAAATATTCAAATGTCTTTGACAAGGTCACATTCATATAAGTAAATGTGACCATGGGTTATAACATCTTGAAAAGTTATTGTCAGAACATTGCAGAAATCAGCATAATCTGTCATAATTCGTCTGGGCTAGTTTGAATACAATGTATCATTTTTCATCATCATTGCATGTATGTTACTGATGCCAAAATACTCGCACGCGTGAGGTCACTTGCCATTCATCTATTTTACAGATATACTTGTATATATATATATATATATATATATATTTAAAAAAAAAGAAGCTTGAATTTTACAGATGCGATAAGAAAACCAGAATCCTCGACAGGTATAATTGCAGGGTTGAATGCAACTCATGCACCAATTTGACGGAAATTGGCCCGTAGGATATGCTCGGGCTTGGCAACTCCAGTATACTTTGCTATTGTTGGAAGGTGTTCAGGGAGCTTGTTAGGTAATGCTACGCAATGGCGCTTTTATTGGCCGGATGCCGCACATGTCTGCTTCCTGCGCAAACTACCATCCTTGAGGTGTGCTTCCAATCTTCCCAAAATTGCGTTCTTGACCCACATTTATTTTGACAAATGGGCAAATTTACGCGCAATTTCCAGCTATACAGACATTATTTTCGTTGGTGTTGTTTGTGTTGGCAAATGACGCTCGTGCCAGTGTCTTTACACGGAAACGAATTCGGCAATACGAGCGCCATTTAAAGGTATTGGAATCTAATGCAATTCCGTTCTTCTTGGATTAATTTTAGCCCTGGCTCATCAGCGGCTTGCTGGGTGTTCTGTAATTTGTTTATACGGCACTAAATAAACTATCTATTTTGGTTTGTGATAGCAAAATGGTGCCAAAGGATTGGAAACGGAGATTAAGGCGAGGAAAAACATTAAAGGGAACGCTATACACTATATTGAAAAGGATATCCTGTTTTCGAAATTCGATTTTGAGAAATTTTGATACGGCGAATGTGGCCACTTTGTCAGGGTCCAGAAAACTTGCATGGATGTCCAAGTAGGCAGATGTTTCTGAAGAAAACAAACTGTATATGACTGTGCAAATTGACAGCTTTGTCACGTGGAATATTGAAATTACTTAAACTCTATTTGGGCGTAATGTTCAAATGAACGAAAAACCAGTCATGGACTCTGGGTGATATCAATGAAATAATGGAATTTTGGGGAGATATTCAAGTTTTTGGTGAAATTGTGGTGATAAATATATAGCTACATCATAAGACCGTCACACACGAGGGAATTTGTTGCCGAATTTCAGGTTAATACAGTTGTGTACAAAAACTCAAGCTCATATTTCTGAGAATTTTATTAATCATGGCTTTTAAAAATGAAATTCAAAACTGAAAGTAATTCAATTTCATTAAAAAAAATGAACGTTTCATTTCATGACTTTTTGAACTTGCCTTGAATTTCCAGGCTTCTGTGACGGCCCGTAGATTCCCGAATCAGCCATGACATCTAACATTTTGAAATCGCAGATATTAAGTACCGGAACGTAGACCAAAATGAGCCACGAACACTTCAATAAGTCTAAGAAATAATAATAATAATAAAACGTTGGAGAATGTAGGAATTTTCGATATTTCAGATTCTTTTAATACTTGAGCTCGTGGTGCAAAGCATTTATCACAAGCATTGTCTTTTATCTAATTGGTGCGTATTTTCTTAAGCATATGATGGATTTTGTATATGTAATTTTCCAATTTTGTTTTGAAATTGTTTGGTAAAGTCGAGTAATTCTTCCTCACTTTTAGCAACATAGCAAAATTCCTGAGGAAGGAGCAAACGCTTTTTCTTCATGTTTTTAATTTATTAACATAACCTTGTCACCTCACGTGATCGGGAACTAGTTTTGAACTACTGTTTTAATTTTAACATAGTTGATCTACATTCTTTATCCTCGTTCGGACTAAGATGAAATAAACATGCAACCCACCTTAACTTTCCTTCTCAGAAAGTGTTTAAATTTTCTTCTTTGATGCAAACCAGGCGTCGAATTGTGTATCCACAATATTTAGGTGAGACGAACGATGCAGCTGTAGATCTAGAATGGATAAATAAATATTAGTCTTTGGTGAATAGTTATTGCCGACCTGGCTAAAAGATATACCCAGTTATACAATATACTGTTAACCCACATTTTCAAAAATAAGGTCATCTCACTAAAGAAGCTCAAAAGCTTCCTACCAGTCAATCAAAAATTGCATGATGAAACCGTGATATAAAACATTTTTAGCACTTCCTTATGAGGTGTAGTTAATATGCCCATAAATTATAAATAATGCATGAAATATGGTAGAAACTTCGAGAATAACGGCTGCTAAAAATATAAGAACATGCTGGCAAATTTTGTTTATTCCGAGGTTGATTATTCACTAACAACAGTGTTCTTTTTGTGTGCTAAATCCTGAAATTAACTTTGAAAATGCATGTTTAAATTAATATAGGACGAAAAAATAATTTAAACATAGAAATCATAGAGGGGAAATGAGGTAAACTTGTTTAATATTCTGAATCTTCAAGTTGTACGAAACGCAATTAAACTGCAAGTTGAGGAACATTTAACTCTCGTCAATAATTAATCTGGTTAATTGAGATACATGTATTTTCATTTCTCCTTTGTATTTAAAAGGAAAATTCCAGTTTTTATGTAAACGGAATGAATTATTCCTCCTAGGAAAAATTATTTTTGCAAATACGAGGGTACTTAACACCATCTTAATTGTAAGGTGAGGCTAACCCATGATACCTGCGTTGTTAATAACCGGAAATAAACAATACTTGTAAATGGAAACAATTTGTATTTGCACAACTAAGAAATTGTGCCAACTTTTTCTAACAGGGTCACAAATTCGTATATTTCCTTGTGTTTATTTTAAACAATTAATAAATAAACACAGAAATAGTTCAACTTGATTTCTGCTTTGTGGAAAGAAAAAATAGAAGAATCTTTCAGAGATATTTTCGGATATTTGCATTGTGAGCATATTTTAAGTTTTTCAAAATTGCGCTGATTGGTTATTGCGTAAGACTAAGCTGACATCGTTATCTGGATGTTTCCCATGCACCTTCCCTCCTTTCAATTTCATCATCAGGAAAAATTCACCAACTCAGCCCAAAAGTTCTGAAAGTTTCCAGGCGTTGGTGGTGGCGCTGCCCAAGCCCGTTTCTTGCATTAAAAGTGGGTGATCGGCCCGGGGCATTTATTTCGTTTTGCCTGTCAGCACCACGGCATTGCTGGATTGATCAACAGCTTCTATTTACATTTCTGGGTCGTAAGGTTTCTAATATACACACTTGGGTGCAAGAATTTGATGGTTCTGAAAGCGAAAGAAACGGCCATCTTGGCAAAATGCCTCCACCCTGCCGGATTTCCTGAATATTGAAAGACCTAGATTATGCAGGTGGCGCAATGAGCCCAAGATGGGATGTCAACTTTCAGTGGGGAATGACATACAAGATCAACAGCCTTCATAAGAAGAAATATAGATAAAACCCGACTTATGGACGATCAACATACGAACAATTCGTACTTACATACGCTCCATTTAATGACCTAGCTCCTGTACAGCTTTTGGACATTTCGACCTTATTAAAGCAATTCGCACCCATCAGAAGGGACACAACTCAAAAAATGAACTCTATCCGGGAAGACCGACACAGTGACATGTCGTAATTCTTGCGATCTCAAGAGTTTCTAATTAAACTTGTCCTAAATTGGCAGTTTGTAGAAATTTGCTAGCTGTAAATGTCATTGGGTGCTGTTTGGATCGATGTGTTTGAAATGTCAAGGTACAGTACTTGTACAATAAAAACCACAAAATGGACGAGGATCGTTTTATTATATTATTAATAAAGAACTTTTACGAAATGTGCCATAAAAGCAAAAAAGTGCTTTCAATGGAAACATACTGTACTATGAAAGGAAAAAAACTATAGGTGTTTGTTTTTCCTTTTTTTTTTTTAAAAAAAAAATGTATAAGACAATATTCTTTTATTTTAAAATGTAGAATATTTGTTGAAAATGCAAATGTTCGGTAATTGGCGTATATTTGGCAGACAGCAGTTATGTCTCGTTTTGGATGCTCGCTTAACTTTTAATAAAATACGGAAATTTATAAAAAAAAATAACCTGTTTTAAAGAAATCAGTTGCTCATAGTAGGCCGAATAAATATCTTAGAATATGCATGTATATATGATTTAGGCGACGTCTTGTACATTGCATAGATAATTTCATCACTGCGGCCTGTTTTAAGCATAGAAATGCTTGAGTTCAAAGCTGTTTTCAATTATATACTTTTACAGTATGTGTGTATCTAGAATATATATATATGGAAAAGGTCATTTTAGGTCATTGTAAGGCCGTTAATCTAAATGTGGTTATCTTTCAAAACATCGATTACAAAAGGAGGACAATATGGACTTCGAAAATCATAAAGCAAGCCATAAAATAGAAACAGAAATGAAGAATTTTGGTTTAATGATAATGTACATGTACAGTATGTTTTATAGCCCATAATTCGAGAAGCATTTGACGTATCGTTTTGAGGGTTTTCATTGTTGTCATGACAAACGCGTTGAAAGTACTCTCTCCATTTGACTTCAAAACAAGTCAGTGACTGCATTCAGGTAAACACAAGTGCGTGCCTAATGAACCTGCACTAAATGTTACGATTCAGGTGTTAGTCCATTCTAGGTTTCATTAAACTTATTTATCATTTGCATTTTCCATTCGTTTTCCCCCGTGGTGAGCCTCCCTCTGTGCTGTCCCATTCAAGATTGTTTATTTCAGAACAGTGTTACCGATTTCCGGTTCCCAGTGCATGTTTATTGCCCCATTAGCAACGCATTTAAGGCTCAGTAATTAATTTAAAGCACACAGCATGCGCTTTTACATTTTGAATGTAACATTTCGAAATTAGCATGTTTATCTCTGTGGAAACCACGATTTACCCTCGCAGCATTCGTAATCTATAGAACGTTGACACTCCCAAAATCGTTGGAGATTTTTAATCGGGTAATCTTCCTCGCATATAGGTGCATGGCAACCCGAATTCGATATTAGTAAATTTATACATTAGATCGGTTCAGATTTAGTTCAAGTTCATGAAAGTAACATGCCGTGGATTGAAACTTGGCTGAGTTCGAGCCATTATCAAAGTAGATGGAAGTTCAAGTTTTTGTGGAGATGAGTCTTTAATGGAAATTTTAGAAAAATTAAATTAACTGTGAGAAAGCTAAGGGGCGTACTATATTGTACTTGACAGTTTGTCAAATAAATAATAACAGCTGATTGCTTTTTTGGGGAATTTTGGTTCGTGCAATTCTTGTGTGGTCCTGGAACCCTGCACCTCGATAAACACGAGAAGTTTTGACATGAATAAAACTGATACTGTTTTTAATTAATTTTTTTTCGGCTTGTTCTAGTTCATTAAAAAATGATATCGCCGTAATTCGATCATATTTATCTTCCAGTTATTTTCTGGATGAAAGCAGATTGTTTTCATTCCAAACCAGTATAAGCAAAGACACGAATTAAATGTTCTATTTTTTTCACTCATATTCAACTGACATTAAAATTTGATTAATTTTAGTTTGTTTTTTGTTTGTTTTTTTGTTTTAAAGGAAAAATTTGTTTTCATTTTGTCCCAAATATAATACTTGATATTACAGTTTTAAAATAAATAAAAAATTAAATAAAAGCAAATTTCTATTATTGACTTATTTAAATTTTGATGATTACGTGTTATTCATACAGTAAGTGGGATTTGTTTCCCAAATTCTTTGGATAATCCCATGTTGACTGTATTTTGTCTTCGATCAGAAGCATTTAAAAAAATATACAGTATTGCAACTTCAGATTATTACTTTCAGCTTTAAAATTGTGCACTTTTGCCCTGAACTTGAGTTCTTATTAGCACATTTGTGGTTAGGCCATTGGAAATTGATTCCTTGTTTAACGTCCTAAAAATAGCTCAGTAGTGGGGCGGACGGGACCATTTTTTTTTTTATTATTTAAATAAATATTGTTAAACCGAACTTTCAATTTTTAAGGGCGGGCGGCAATTTTTTTGCCTCT
>JAQGAO010001316.1:0-25243 GCA_034697705.1 Ommatoiulus sabulosus
TCTCAAAGAATAATAAAAGTTGTATTTATATCAGTTAGCGAGGCTAGTTCCTCGACACTGTCTTCGTCTCTCTCTCTAATGCCACTCCCATTTAGGAACTTGCTATTTTACGAATTTTTTGGGGGTCCCTGCATGTTCGTACAAACGCGAGTCGACTACACTAGGTGCATATTTTGAGCGCAAGAATGGAGAAAACCGCATAAGTGAAATGTTTAATTTCCTTGTCGGGTAATTTTCACTTATCCAGTTTGGACAGTACTAACTACAGGAGCTTTACGAATGGCACTTCTTTCAGTCGGGAAGACACGTGTATGAAATCGAGATGTTAATTGGCTTAAGAATTCACTCAAGGTTATCGATGTTTTTGTGACTTTACGTTAGATTCCAAAAGTGTCATCCGTAAAGCTTCTGTCTGAGTACCCCTTACAGTATATAGGCTATATATACCTGTAGTAGCTGACAACTGACAAGTTTTATAAAACCATCTTTTATTGCGCAAACGTCAAATACATGTACAGTAGCCATACATGTGTAAATTTCTCACGCGAACGAATGGAAAGTCAAACATTTTCCCTCCGTGGCTATGACCCTTTTTACAAAACATTTTTTCCTCCCTCCACCACCCCCAAGTTATCCCCATGCAGTTGGCAGTTGCACGTCAAAGCCGAATTCATGTAATGTACAATTTCCATATCTGCTAGATGTAAATGTTTGTCAGAGATGTGGTATAAAATGCGTAATGCACATGTACAGCATACTGTATTATCAACAATTTAAGGTATGACACGCTTCAAAATGAGTTCAATTGGCCGGTCGTCCCACACCTTAGAAGTTGACATTTTCAGATGCAAGCTAAAAAGATTCCACGGTACATGTAATATAAATGTCAACGTGAATTGCAATGAATGCCATTTTAAAATGTCGAAAAACAAGTTTCACCCGAGTGGTCAAACCAGGCCGGAAAGTTTGATCCCAGCTAATTCCGCCATTTACCGCCATATTCTTTCAAATGCAGGATGTCAATTATTTTTACTTATTTTTAATTGTTTTTAGATCACGAGTGAATAATTCAATTATTTGTGTGGTCTTACCTCAAAAACAGTTCACGACAAGCTGCCGACGGCGTTCAAAATCATGAGAAATTCCCGGAAGGATTTTATCACCATGGCAATACTACTAACATGGCAACCAAGGCAGAGCGCGTAAACAACACATGTGAGGCTGGCACTGTTGCCAGATGGCGCAATCCGATTTATCCGCAGCGCGAACGTATTTTCCCCTAAACGGGCGTTCCCTTTTGCTTGCCCTATATAGAAGGGTGCCTCATAAATCGCGTTTTAAATCGTTCATATTTTGCATCAGATCATTCAGAAGTCTAGTTTGGTTTTAATTTGTATCAATACTCAATGCCATTAAGGAAGAAGGGGCACGAGGTGCCTTTTAACTTTCACAGTTACTAAAAAATCAAACTAAACCCAAAATCAATACATGTATAAATGTTTTACTTCACGTTTGTTTGTTGTACATACAGTATAGACAAAAACCTTCAAAACGAGAGATACAAAAGAAGAAGAGAGAAAAAAAAGATACGAAGTGTTAATGATTAGTATTTCAAATACAGCTATAAAGAAACGAACAAAAAATACGAAAGGCGAATAAATCAACTTTCTAACTAATTATCACAGTATTAGCCAGGTAGGGCCTCGTACGTTACGCACCTCGGTTTTAAAACGAGGGTAATTCCGAGCCCTACTATTTAGTAAATGCAAAGCCTGGGTATGGTACTGGAGTTAATAGTATTACTCTAGTTCAATTAGTGCAATGGGGATAAATTATAACTACAGTATAAATTATAAGTATAGAGAAAAAAAAGTGTGGTTTTTGGCACCCTTCACCCTACAGCCGCTATCACCAGTACTGGCACCCATTCGTAAATTATATAAACAAAAAATACGCTATAAACCGGGTATAAAATATTATTATGCATTTCGCGAGCATCGATGCGATCATATAGCGTTTAGTGAATCGAATCAGAAATAACGTGCAAAATGGCGCCACTTTACAGTATTTCAAAACACCATGCGCGTATGGGTAATCTAAAGTATAAATAAAAACATTGGCTAAAAACACGTAAGGTATTCAAATAAAAAAATGAAAATAGTTAGCTGCACCATTAAGGGCTGTTGGTTGACTGTGACTTGGAACCAGACTCAAATATCCACCATGTAGCTTAAAAAAGCTTTCACAATTAACGCGATTCAAAAATAATAAAAATAATGAAATAAAACCAAAGTAAAAAAAAAAAGTTTCAAAGCTAAGATAATGTATCCCGTTTCGCCGATCTGTTAATTTTGGTGCAATTATTTCACTTCGATGCTGTTAGTGTCGTTCGGAGGATTTAACCGCGTCTGAAAAATAAACAAATTTGTTTTGTGTGTCACTTATTTATTGATCAGTGTTTTAAAAATATACTGTACTTAGATGTATAAATTTTATAGACTAATTTTATAGTTCACTTTTTCGCGCCAAGTTGATAACCATTCAAATTCTTAGATAGATTTTATATTATTAGATTTATTTTTTAGAGATAATTTAAAGTTTACTCAAATTTCACATTTATGTTTTTCATTGGCATCAGTGCAGAGATGACATAAAATACAGGGTGCTCACAAATCGTTCCACTAATACGCAGAATTGAGTTGACTCACCATGATTCTCTTCTTTTCCGCACAGGCGAATTCCGATTCGTCGACGTCGTTGTAGCAATCGGATTTGTAGTCGTCAGGTAAGGAAACGCCGTCGAATTCGCAAAGTTTCTTCAGCGGTTTGGCTTTCACCAGCATTTTATCGAAACCGGTGGGTTTTTCTTGCGGACAATAAAACACGTCCGGTGTCTTCAGGTCAAAAACTATACTCTTGCGCATCATGTCGCCGCAAACAACCAACTCCAGGCCAATGGCCAACAACAGCAACAGACCAAAACGAACGTTAGGACCTATAAATAAAAAGAAATCAAACATATCTTTTAATTCATAATATCATCATGGTTGAATAATGTATAGCAAAACAACCCCCCAACATTTATAAATTTACCGAACATATACCGTTATGCGAAAGTACAGTATTCCCGTACCACTGAATTATTTTTAGAGAACCTCTCAAGATGTCAATACATGATATATATTTCCAATTCATATGACATTGATGTGAAAATAAAGGTAAAATTAATAATTTGTTATATCTAAAGAAATGAGAAAAGTGCAATCTTACTGAGTATGTTTTCTCATGAACAGTATATATTATTGAAAACGGGACTAAAAATACAACTTTTCAAAGATGGATTATCGTTGCACGAGACTCTGGAGTCTGGACACATTAAAAGCTAATAAATATATTATAAAAAAAAATTGGATGGGCGGGTCGCTCTATGGGAAACTGATTCGGGGAGTAACAAAAATTAAGACGACTTACGACCTGCATGCATTAATAATTATATTTACGGGAATTTCCAGAAAAACGTCATAAACAACGAAACCCATATAATAATACTATTTGTTCTATAGAATACAATGGCGTTGGAATTTCTATACCGGTTTCGACTTTAATGAGAACATATAAGTGCTCTACGGTTAACGAACTTAACCGAGAAGAAAAAGTTACCTCACACATATGAGAACTAATATTTTTTTTAAAAACTTATACAGGTATAGTCAAGAGAATGCGATACGTGATGGCTTCTCTTCCAAGTTATCTTGGGATTTGAGTTTATTTTTCAATTTATTTGGCGAATTTAATTTCACCGAATGCAACTTTTAAACATGGCGACCAGTCTCGGCCAACGAGGCCTTCCGCACCTGTTCAATGTGAAGCTAAATTTGAACATGAAAATGAAAACTATTCCTCGAGCAAATCACCGGTATGACTTCAGAAGTCACGAAATCACTTTTTAAAAGAGTAAAAGTGAAAAAAAATGGCCAGAACTCACTCATTTTGGTACGTTTCCCAGAGGCGAAATAACGCTATTTGGCACCAGCTAATCCTCGACGTTCCTTCACAAAACGACTGACTGCGAAACATGAAGGTGGGATACGAAGCGTTCAAAAACCGGTTTTTATTAACTACCTACCTTGAGTTTGGCGTCCAAATAGCTATGCTACAGGTAGAAATGGAACACAGCGGCCATTGGTTCTGGGGTTTTGTTAAGAAATCACCGAAAATCAAGATACTTGACCAAAGGATTCATCGCAGAATGCGAGGGAGTTACACAGAATGATTGAAAAGCATTTGATGTGAAATTGAAATAATTACATATCATAAAAATGCATTTTCCGCAAACAGCCGATTTCAATTTAATGGTGAACAGTCGAATCTCGAGAGACCCTTTGTCAATATTTCTTCGTTTAGACCGTAGTTCGTATTATCAGATGTCGCCTGTCGGACAAAACAAAAATGAAATAAAGTCTCATCGAAACTTTGATGATATCCTACCCCCGCGTATATGAATGGGGAAATGCTACAGCTTTTATCGGGGGATTTCCCGTTATAACCAATATTTTTTCTATTGTCTAAACGACAATCTGTTTTACACCGCGCGAATATTTGGGCACTCGAAAATGCATTCGTTTTGGACGAAAATGTTTAATATCTGAATTCAGAATTTGTCTATGGCGAAAAAATTAACATTATTCGTCCATACGATCAACGACCTCTGAAAACATGGTTGATGATTTATAGAAATGTTATTTTCGAACCGTTATCATCATTAAAGATGAGAAAAAAAAGATACAGTATATTGCTCGGTCAAAGCTTGCATTTTTGAGATAAATTTCTATTCCAATGCAAGCTCGTTCACCAATAGTATGAATGTGCTCTCACGTGGGTTGATCGTAAGGCAAACCCTACTTACCTGAAGGTTAACCTTGCCCTACTCTCGATGGCCATACAAAGGCTGAGGAGAAGGATGTGGGATGACGTCATCTCGGAAGGCTGGGGTGAGAAAATTGAGGGGGCTGAATACAATAGGAAAAGTGTTAAGATAGAGGCAAGTAAAAACTGGCCAAAGAAAGGGTCACGACCGCTGAATCGTGCACGCAATGTTATCGACCCAAAAATTAAGCCGTGTTTCAGCGCACTTACCTTCTAGCCAAATGCTTTTATTAAGTTTATTCCAGCATACATACAACGTACATGCATATTAGAAAACACGTGTTCTTAATCTCATTTTTAGATTCAGAAGATGTTGGAATTATTTTACTATAAGCGGAGAAATTTTGTGAAATGAAAGAGAATTTTTCTCAACTTTCTTTTGATAAGACCGGTTCTTAAAATTTAAAAGCACGCCAAACCAGGTAACAATGGAATGGTGCTTTCCTCAAAATCATTGCGTATTGTTGATTTGTAAAGTGTTGAAAACCACGAAATTAAATATTTTTGTCAATTAATGTCATCTACATTTTACAGTTAAGATAACAGATTGTCGGTTTTTTTTAACCCAAGCCACTTTATGTTATGTTCTTGTGCAGACAGTGCAGTTATAATCTTTGGAAAGATCTTCCCACTTTTTACAGTTTGTCCTTTTTGTTGCACCATTGTCTCTCATTGCGCGACACAATGCGTATTTAATTAACCCAAAATCATGAACGGTTTCATCAACTTCATTAAATTTATCACATTTATTAAATATATTCACGACGCAAAATTGCAAAGCGAAATCACATTTCCTAATAATTAGTGTAAGATGCGAGTCTTATATAATAAAATCATTGGGATAACTATAATAATAGACTAAACATAATTCAATATGAAAACAAAACGAAAAAACAAATCACGTAAAAAAGGCAAAACACTTATTCTCGTCCTTTCAAAGAGGCATTTCTCAAAGCATAACGGATCTTTTTTTTAATAATAATACTTACAATAATAAATCGTCGTATCTGGTGTGGGGAAATGTCGCGCAATGAATGTTCGTCCATGCAAGCGCGGCTAAATAATCGAGGCTATGTATAAGAATAATTAATAATGCGCATTATTAATAGATAGAAGAACTTCGGATGACTACATTATGACTGATCAATATGATACTACATATTTATATGCGTATAACAGCATAAATGAAAATTATTTTCACGATATTAATAAACAGTTATGGGGTGCACCTTCGAAATTCATTTAAATCCTGAAATTGACGGTATGAATTCAGCACCTAGTCCAGTAAATATAGATATCACGCGTCGTCACTGCTAAAATCCCATTTTTAAACTTTAGTAAATAAAGTTGAAACAGCTAGTGTTACTTTAGAGGGAAGTACAACCCTTCCCTCCAGCATTTGTATAAATTAACTTATTAGCCACGGCTAATGCTCACGAAGCCATGGCCATAGTTTAGAATAAATTAAACGGGGAACACCCTTGAAATTTGAACATTAAAAAGCAGATTAGAACAGACGTGCAAATATATCAAATATTATTTAAGACGTTTTATTAATACAGTGGACATTAATTGAGACGAACTCGCTTCATAAAAATTTCTGATAATATGAACCAGGCGAACCAATTTACAGTCCTCATCCGAGTTCTAATAATAATGAACTACATGTACCGTTTAAACTAACAAATTTTGACGTGCCTTGAGATTAGTCTTAAAGAGTAACATTATGTCAGACTGTAACATCTGATGGCGTGCACAGAGCAACAATTGCAATAATACAAATTCAGATAATCTTGAATATATAAATAGATTTGCAAAACGTTTCACCCCTAAGGATTAAATTTCATGTTGATAAGGCAAAAAAAAAATGTTTTACATTATTTCCAAGAAAGGATGGTCCCAAGGGCTCGCTATGCAGTAAAGATTCATCAACAAATTGGGATTATAGCGGGATAAAATCTGATAAAAAAAGACCAATTGAATTCTCGAAATTCTCTTCGGAATCAATTTACTTATAAACTAAATAGGGATGATATTTAATAACTTATTTACACGCTACAATTAAGTTTAATATATTTAAAATTCAAAATTCATGACTGTTCCCTTTTAACTCCAACAAATGATATAATAAGTTTTCACGAAATTTCTACTTCAAATAGAAATTGAAGATACCGAGGTTTTCAGGCAATATGTTGCATGACCATTAAGCAGAATCACAGTCGCGGGTGTCATGGTCACGCAATGATTGGTCTGTTGGAGAACCCAAAACATTTATGACGATTTATTTACAAAATATAGCGAATGCATTAAATTTAAGTGTCAACGTACCAAGCCACACTGCAATAACGATTGTAGAAAAATTCGGATAACAATTTTTATGCGCTGCATTCTAAAGGCAATCAAATTTACGAGCACATTATTTGTCAAATCTTAATGAAAAAATATAGATAATCTCAATAAGCTCGTTTCATTAGCCCTTGGAACACGGCCAGGTAAGACTCAATAGTATAATATTCCGTGTAATTTACGACAAAACCGACATAAGAAATTTATTCGATAAATTTAATCATGAAGCGTTTTATCAGTACTAATTGCTTTTAAGTGGCATAATTTGAGAGCACGATTTGCAAATATAAAATTTTCCATTTTTATAATTAAATTTTAAATCGTCCAGCAATTATTTTCCGATTAAATCTCGAGGCAGATGTGAACTCTGTATATTTTATTTGTGCAAATTGTGATTTAATAAATAGAAATTGATAAAAATTAAACATTGGCAGCGACCCAAGGTTCAAGCTAAATTTTCATGCTAGCACCAACAATTTGCCTTAGATAAGGATATAAATGGCAAGGCCGAGAACTGTTCTAAAAATGAACAATTCAAGTTTTGGTCATTTTTAAAATTTCAAGTTTTCCATGGACTTTATAAGCCAAGAAAAGTTTTTGGAATAAAATCTAGTTTTAATGGCTTACAGCTATCATTATATCAACTAACCTAGATTGCTTTTAAAACGCAGAATAAGGCATAAAAGCAATGATCAAGAGGGAAGAAGTGCTTAGAGGCCAGCTTCACAGACAGGGTAATTGAAGAAGAAGAAATCATTTTTCACTACAATGATATTTGAGGCAATAAACATACTGCGGTACCGAGTTAATCGTCACCGTGGAAATACGTTGAACATATACATTTCCAAACCAACGGGCAAGGGATTCCAGGGTGAAACTTAAGAGAAGATGATATACGTTTTTTGGCAACAAAATTGTAATCAGACATTGACCTTCTTACGTTTTGGAAACGCATGCATGTACAGTATGTCGATATTACGAGCAAATTGCTGGAACACAGAAGAATTGCTATGATTATTAGTCCATGTTTTGCTCCTTCCGTGTTAACGAAGAATAAAAACCACTTGCAGGCACAACTGAGGAAAAGAAAGTTTCGATCATCTTGCTCAAACCTCGGGGTTAACAGGAAGATACCCTTGGAGCGATAAATGGTGACTTAATGGCATTTCGAGATGCAGCCAAATCGATTAGAGATCATTCCAATCCATCCTCATCGAAGCATCATGCTGAAGTAAACCTTGCCTAATTTCAACATCTAAAATTGAAACAAATTGAAAACAACTACATCAGATCGACAACGAATGGCGATTTTTCATGCATTTATACTTTGCATGAACTAATTGACAAATTCAAAATTAAAATTCGAAATATTATAGTAAAGAATGAAAGCAATTAAGTACAACAAACCTTCATCGATTCTGTGCAAAGTTAGCTACGAAAGGGTTGTTCCAGACACTGCTGTTGTTGTTCGGAGTCGTGGCGGGTGTCCCGTTATCTGCCTTGATGGCTGCGAAGAAGTCATCGTCAGCAAAGGGATCTTCCTCCTTTTGAAAAATACCCACTTTATGCCTTCTTGTGCCGTTGAACTGTGGCGGAGGGCTTAAAAATACTTCTTGTGTGGTGAAAGGGTTGGAAATGCTACACTGGTTCAGTCTATTCGACAGCATTACGTTGGCATCATTCCGTGACGCGTCCTGGTTGTTGCTTTTTTCATTCTGACCGAAGTTCCACATCTCGATCGGGTTTCCGTTGGATGTTGTGCCATTGGTCGACCACGACGATGTCGTTGTCGCTAAGGGAAGCTGGGGCCGATTCTGCAATGGATTGTTATTTGGATCCTCCACAGGAGATACATTTTCATTAAGAGAGGTGCCGTTGTAATATCCTTTGGGGTTCTGGACTTGGCTGGATGTCGTCGACACTGACATGGACGAAGATGACGTCACTGAAGAGGAAGAGGAACCCGGCGATGTAAAGGCAGGTCGACCGCGCCTATTCGGGATAGGAATTGGCAAGCTGGAGAGCATGTTGTTGGTCATTCCAAGAGGTGCTGGGCCATCGGAAACCGGACTGCAGCTATCGGAACTATGAGAAGAATGGGAGCCGTACTTGGGTGGCAATGGCGGAGGAGGCGGCAAAAATGCGGGAAGATTAACGTGAGGGCGTGGCGGAGGTGGGGGCGGCGGCGGAAGTAGAACTTCGCCTATGGGAGATGATGTTGTGGATCCGATAGAAGATGACGATGAAGAGCCTGCCATGGAGGCATCTTCTAAGCTGGAAGTCGGTGAGGTCATCGAGCGTCTGCAGAATGGTGGCGGCAAAGGAGGAGGCATGTTCGGAGGTGGGCAAGAATCTGTTTCGACAGACAATTCTTGTTCTTGGAAGTCAAATTCCGGAGCGGAGAAGCCATTTTCAGCAATAAGATCTTTCAGCACCTTCTTGGGTGGATTCTTGACATCATAGAAGAAGTCCTTCTTATCCACGTATGGGCGATCCTTTCCCAGGGGGTCCAAATCAGAGAAGACCGATGTGGACAATGGCGGAGGAGGGAGAGGAGAACTTGTCTGGCGCTGGACGAGAGGAGGAGGTGCAGGTTCTGATGTAGACAAGCTCAGGCTGGATGCCACAAAACCCTCATTCAAAGCGCTGACTTCCTCGGTACTGCATGACTGAACGATGGTGGGCATATCAGGAGAGATGTCACTGGAAATCTCCGCCAGGGCGGCATACTTATCATCGCTGACGGTGGTAGTTTCAGGAATAGCAGCAACTAGATTAGTAATTGGCACCGGAGTGGAAGCGAAATTGCTGAATGGACTGTTTATGAAGCTAGTGTTAAAAGGATCGTCGGATGGGAATGGTGATATGGGGCAGGGCGCAGGAGCAGGTTCAGAAGGCTCGAAAAATATGCTTGGGATGGGCATTTGTGAAGATCCAGAATCTACGATAAATGGATCATTCTGAAATGAAAAAAAAAAAAAAAATTGAATATGTCAAATAGTATGTAATACGCTATGCCAAGTAAAATAATTCATTTAACTTAAATATTTCTGGCGAGTACAAAAACAACTAAATAAGTAATTAATCATAAGATGGTACAAACATTTTTCGGGAATAACCGATATGAAATCCCTCCAAAGTATAAAAGAATCCATGCGTAGCATTTTAGTCAAGATTGTTAGCTGCAGTTTGCTTTATGTTAAAAACGATTCCAAGTTTTGAAGTTATATTATGTTTAAAAAATACTTTTTTATGTCGCAAGAAACATAGGAAAAAGACTTGGATCAGCTATAACCATTTTCCAAGATAAAAGCAGTTAAGTGTAATTAATAATTGGAGTTTCGGAAAACCACCCAAGATCAACTAAGGCAACTCATTTAGAACATACGCATTACTGCCTGAGCGATACAGCCGACCTATTTAAAACTGAGCAATATTTAAATTGAATTATTTATGGATTATACAGTATATCCATAAATGTGCATTTCTTGCACCACAGTATTTGTTTAAAAATAACATGAAAACAGGCAAACTCCAAGAAGGGTAGTTATGGGGTGTACGTATACCATTGTCTTAATTGGGTCCAGATCTATGTATGTTCGCAAATGTTCTACTTTGACCCTAACATGAGCAGTGGTGATAAAATTAAGTGTCCGATGTCCAAAAATAAATAAATAGGGGCTTACATTAATTTAATTATGATAATTTTCCGCTTCCCAAGTTGTAAGGATAATAAAAGGGGCTATACTAAGACAAAGCAAAAATAATCTTTGCATTTATAGAAGAATGGAAAACTTCTATCATCCTGCAGGATAATTGACAATCTTCCAGTTTAATAATATAATGCATTAAAATACACTAAACAATCACTACCATCGTAAAAATAACCGCATTGAATAACTCGCTAAATTTCTGAATAAATTACCTTTGCCTGTGTGACATCAGGACGCTCGCTTAAGTCACTCGTGCTGGACATGGATCTAAGATAACCCCACGGGTCCGAGAAGAAGGCGTCACCAGCGGCGTGTTCATCCAAAGGGCCCAACATATCCCCAGTCAGGAAAGCATCGTTTTTCCGAGGTCTATCCACAGCTAAATCTAACAGTAAAGATCCTGTCGTGGAATCCGGCTTGGGGATGGGAAAATCTTCGAACGGATCGCTTTGACGACTGCTGCTGCTGCTAAATCCAGAGGTGGAGCAATTTGATGACGATGGCTAAGCAATGTCGAAAGAGAACCAAAGTCAACATTAATCGATTTCTGGCACAATGCCCCACATACCAATCAATTAAGTGGCGTGCACAATATGGTACGGAAGGGAGAGGCATGGGTGGTGTAGCACGCAGAGGGCGAATCCCCAATTCATAGAAATTGTACTTCCTTCACAGAAATAATAAAATAAAAGTGTAGCTTGCAATGACCTCCCACATGGGCTGTAAACCGCATGCAGAAATGAAAGTTTAGGAAATGCACACTAGCATTTAGGTAATAAAATGTTCCGAGTATTAACATAAAAATCAATGACCCATGTCTACTATGACTAACAATGGATGCAATTTCTCCCAGAAATAGCAATTTTTCCTAAAAATAAGCATTTTTAATCTCAAGCCCTATAATTTTACTTTGCAACTCAATACACTGTAGTATAATCTGTAAAATTACTGGCTAGAATTCACCGACTTGCAAACGTTTATTAAGAATAAACTTTGCTATACATGTACATAACATTTTCCAAATTTAATTGAGCAATTACTTGGAAGGTGCTGCTGAAAAGTGTGCACAAAATCATATGGATACCAACAGGAAATTAAAAATAAAAAAGTTTGGAAAATTGCATTTTTCATTTTTTAATTGAAAATTTACGTTGCTCAATTACAATCCCGTTTTCAATTAAAATGTGTAAAATTTAAAAACAGCATAGTTTCCCATTGGATCGCAACATTGTTAACCTTATATGGCAATAATAAATTTACTAGAATTTACTTACACTGGACGCATCTCTGCTTTTCACGCTGTTGTCCGAGATAACCGAGCCAGAGTTGGACTCGCAGCCTAAAGACGTTGATGGAGAGTGATTTGTCTGCAAGCCAAATGGGAATATAAGATAAAGGGTAGGTTCACTTTAAATATAGCAGAGACATCAAATCAATTTGAGCACTGCTAGCCAATATCGGAGGATTCGTTGATAATCATGACTTAATTTGACTAATAGTCAATTGAAATAGTCATTTAGAAAACGAAAATTACCGTTTGTTGGCTCGCCTGTTGCTGCCTCCATTGCTCGATTTCCTTTTTCTTCAGTTCAAACGCGATGTGGAAAAGGTCTCGCATGCACATGACAATCTGGTGCGCCTGCAACAGTCAGATTGCAAATAATTAATTAAACTACAACGGCAAGCTGTGCCGAAATGGCTTTGCATAAAATTAATTTGTCCATTAAAACCATTCCCCACAAATGATACCAGCTTAAATTCACAAATGCCAATAATTAGCATAAGCTATATACGCACCGCCTTTTCCGTTTTGATGGCATAAAATGTGTGGACGTTGTCCGGGCTGCCGTAAATATAGCCGAAAGCTCGGTTGTCGTTCGCATCCTGGGAAATGAACGATATTTTGTGCACAGGATGAAGATAAATTACTTCCTGAAACGAAATAAAACAGTTCTAGGTTTGAAATCCAGGCAATATAACGATCGATTTGCCGATTTGTTTACTCTTAAAGTACGGATTCACTGAAAATTGCCGCATTTCCCCTCAAATAATGTTTATCTCATAACTTTAAGCGTAAAAACGGATGCTTATACTCGCAGATAACAAATATTAGTTTAATATACAAAATAATTTATTTCGAATGATATAAAAGCTATCGAGATAATGATGCAATTCTTCCGATCCCCTGGGTGGTTTCATTATGACCGGTTTTCCTTTTTAACACAATGCAATTCCAATCCACACCAGTTTTTATCAACAAACGCTTTACAGCAAGTTTCTTATTGTTATTGTTTTAACCAGTTTCTATTGAAACCAAGCTCTCTTATTGTAGTCAATTTAGTCTAAGCATAAAAGCAAACACTTTATTATGTTTGCCCACAGGTTAGAAGTGATAGTATTAGGTGCATCATGTAATTCCTGAATTTACTGCGAACCAAACTGAGGTTATATTGATAATATTGTAACCTGCTAGGAATCGTTGGTGACGAAGTTAAGCAAAAATTATTATCTACGCTAGTTGAACTTATTCGTCACATCAATCGCATTTCCAAAAAAATTCTAATCCCAGTCTCATCAGAGCCTCCTGGATAGTCATTAAAATGGCCCGCCTTGTACGTTGGCAAACACTGTTGGCAATGAAGCTTAGAGGGGATGCACAACTACCGTAGATTAGCTCATTTTATAAAAACCTTACAGATGTTCTAAAAATACGTAGATGTAACTCGGAACCATACAACATATAACTTACTTTTAGTTTTTCGTCTTTGATTTTCAATCCATCGAGACAAATATTGATCACAATTTTTCTCTTGTGAGCTCCAGATGATTTTTTATTGATCTGAAATTGTCCATTTATAAATTAAATACCCCTAGTTGGTAATAGCCGTTGCATTAAATAGACCATTGAGCTATTACTATACCTTCAACTCTTGGAGAGTTTCCTGTGCCATTTTCTCTCCTCTGGCTAGGGGAACATCCCGAACTCCGATCAATTTCGCTTTGAAATTTACTCCTTCACCCAGAAATCTTCTTGGGTCACGGCGATCTGTAAAATAAAAAATGCAAATGAGAAATCAGGGCATCGACAACAACTAATTCGACAATTTATTTAAGTACTGTAATATTTGTACAATATATTCTTGAGTAAGGAATGTACCAAAAGGTGCCTGTGAATCCCCTTAAAGAATGGCTTTCTATTGTAGTTTGTTGCAACTAATGATTTGTGGGTTGCAAGGCAATTAATCAAAGTCAAAAAAGGCGTTCAGGGCAGTCTTTAACAAAATAAACCATACGACAACGACTTTCCCAAGTGGCCCACAAACACAAATTCAATTATCATATACAGTATACAAACAAACAAGCCCCGTTAATAATAACAATTGTCCAATGAAACAAAATGCTGCTTCAAATAATTCGCGAACGAGATTTATGGCTTTCCGATGCAATTTGAATAAATTTCCAACATCGAGCTTGTAGTAGCAGAAATATTCCCAATGACGTCAACAGCGCGTTACATATGAACATGTAGGTATACGACCAATGAATTACTGATGAGCAATATAATTATGAATGAAAAAGAACCAGGGTGGAGTATTTGGGTGGATCCCCGTAAAGGACCTCGACATTGACTTATAATTAGACCCTTGGCAAAGACGCGAAAAATGCGTTGAAGTGCATCCAAAATCGATAGAAAATAGCGGGGGGAAAAGCTGATATCCAGATTTATAGAGCCATTAAAGATTCGAAAAATATTCGAGATAATAAAATTTACCACTCTTCCAGGATCCACCCATTTTGTCTCATTGGCTTTTAACACCAATTTTCAGTCTGCGTAACAACCAAGAAATGCACTTCATCGGTCCTTATTTTAAAAAAAAGTGAATTACATGCAGCTATGATTTCCCCAAGTATAGTTCTTATTTCTTTCCATAGATGGCCATGCATCCAAATGCACGGTTATGCTACTGCATGCTATCTCCAACGTGTAATCAAAATTGCAAAAAACAAAATTAAACTATACATTCCCGATGCAGTTTTAATTTTATGAAATCTTCGAGTCGCCTATGTCGGTATGACCTATTCACATCGACCAAATCCGTACCGTAATGACGTCACGTCGCACGTAAAAATACGCGTACCGGTTCGCGTTTGTCTTTTTTCTATTTACTTCCCCCAAAATAACGATTAAATTTGATCAGACGGAAAAAGTTGATCAACTTTAACTGGTACGGATATGGTTGCAAATGTCGTGCAAATGTCACTCATGTGCGCATGCGCGGCCACGCACGTGACGTCACCACGGTACAGATTTAGTCGATGTGAATAGGCCATTACATGTACAGTATTTATAGTACATTTAAGCTTTAAAGCTCATTTGATAATATCTGGAAATATCTCCAAAACCAATCCGGATAGAAAGGTAACCCGCATGTATACGTCTTCATCTTTATTCTATTGCGAATAATAAAAAAGGGGGAGAGTCGCAGCTCAGCTCGGAAGCAGTGAAACTTTCGCTTTATAGGAACGATAAACAACTTCCAAAAACTTGCAAAAACTTAATTCACGAAGGCTGTCTGAGAAAACTCATCCCCGCCAGCATCTCTAATTCTGAAATAAAGGCCGCGGGAACAATTCAATGGCGGTCAATGGAAAATTTCAAGGTTTTTGTGCCACTCGCTGGTAACTCAGCATTTAATTAAAGATAATGAGTTGGCATAATTAAAGTCCGATAATAAAAACGGGTTCCCGGGGAACGCTGAATTAAAAGCGAATTCCCATGGATCACAATAGACAACAACAAAAAAATATAAAGGAGAAATGGGACGAAGGCATTGTCTACGTAACACATCGAGTCTCCATGGCGAGCATCCCGGCCAATTTTGGGGATGAAATTTAGAAAACATAATGCCATCGGAAATTTCATTAAATTTTGTATTATTTTCCACGTTTTAATTCGGGCGAGAAAATGTGCTGCCATCAGTAAATCGCCGATTACTCTAACCGGACTTTGACGCAACCAGCCACCAGCGAGGAGGAAAACCTCGCTCGAAAAAACATCAAAAAAATGGCATCTCGATGCGAGACACGCGTGAAAAAAAGCCGCGATTCAAACGAGCATGCTCTTGAATAAATACCTTCTGCTTAAAATTCTGGCAAGATTATGACATATTCAGGGTGTGGGTCGAAATTAGCATTCCTCAAGGTGGCCATTAATAAATATGGATGGCGGCCTACAAACACGCTTTCTTGGAAACGAAACCGTGGCGCGGAAAAAGTCGTAAACAAATACGAGAAAAATGGAAAAATCGCAGGGAGATCAGCCAAAAAACGCCCAACCATGCACTCCATAAAAAGCAGGGGCTCGATCACGGAGCAGATCCGCTGCCAGGATCGCACCAATCGAGTAGAAGGCAACGCAGAAATTACGCGAATAATTGCCAAAAATAAATGAAAGTACTGTATATATCAAGTACATGTAGACCTAATGGCATTTAAAGAACACATTTCCCAGGGGCCTCCGAGGAACTATAGAGTGTACTGACATTTCTACTCAATCTATCGACAATAATTCATGTTCAAAGTTTCCGTCAACAGATGCATGGTGGACAGCTTAGAAGCGTTCCATTGGGGGCGGGGTAGAACATACTGTACATGTTAGGGTGCGAATACAAAGAATACTTATTGCAGGCGCTTACCACTTGGCGTATACTAGCACCACCAAGAGGGATAAGAATGCGGCATGCTTATTAAATGAGGGCGCACACAAAGAAAGCTTAGCGGAGCCAGGCTGAGCTGACAAGAAGCGCTTATAAGCTTTCAATAATGTTTTTAACATCCTTTTGTGGAAATCCGAAAGCAGATTTGTAAGACAGAGTGGCACACAGATCACCATTGGTCAAAAGTGTAGCCATGCACATACCCATTTATGTACCGTAAAAACGTGCCTTGCGCTCATCATGAGATGCTAATGCGCATGTGCAAGGTTTTACGCAGAATGTTTAACCTAGCACAACGCAGGCAGTGACGCCACCAAGCACACTGACCATCACGCTGAATATCAGCGCTCATTGTGCGCCCCAAAGCTGGAAATAAGAAGCTGAAAGAAGCCCATTTTTCATAGACTGTACAAAGGCCGGAGCCATAATATTTATGCACAAATGCTGAACAATCGCTTCGCTTGACAACATCGTTCCATTTCAAACAATTTTCCAGATATGACAGATGACGTCATGCGGATCTTATTTATTAGTTTCAATATCATTAATCCGAGTGACGAAATGCTAGGATATAAAATCATGGTATATCAATTACGCTTTTTTATGTTTACTTTCAATTAAAAACTGCTGATCGCGCACATTTCAACATTTTTCAAATATCATTATCCATCATTATCGAGCTTGTGCGTGTCCCCTCCAAAGTTTCCCTGACTTTTACTATCACGTTTAGTTATATCCTTGACCTTTTCATTTAACCTACATTTTCTCGACGATCCCAAAAGCACGTTTCTAATGTATTTATTTACTGTAGCTAATATTAATATCACTGCGTTCTTTGTTTTAGTAGCTTGGAATATTGACGCGGATGTCCTTATTTTATCAGGCTGTTCAAAGTCAACATAAGACTCTGTAAAAATAAAACAGCACTGAAGATTGCCAAATCCATGTATGATGCGTATCATTTGTGACCCCGTGCATGTTAACGAGGGAACTGCCCGAGGATGGCGCTGTCAGTTTCCGACGCTCGGGGCACAGAAGGTATTTCACACGTTATAAAGCTCCTGAAGCTTAAGAGTTCCCAAAACTTATTTATGGTCAGATCTCGTGTATAAAATCGATATCAATTAAAACTATGTTGAAATTTGGAATGTTCCTATAGTCGTGTTCCGCTGACTGCTGTGAAGATACCCAATTTACGAATACCCTAACTTTCGGTGTACAGTTTTCTGAGTGTCGCCCTCTATCGGCACACACCGGAGAGGCACACGAAAGAGAATTTGGGCCAAGCATTGAGGGAATCTCACCCAAATCAAGACTGTTTTGGCATGAAATGTAGGCTATCCCGCCATGGCGTGCAAATCCCCGAAGATAAAAATATAGGCTTCGAAATTGTGGTATTGTGAAGGAAGACAATGCCACTAAACAGATTCTGTCCAATTTGAGTAAAGCGTGGACATACATTTAGCAAAATATATACTATTAGAAAAATTATGAAACTCGAGTGACCGAATTGTAACCGGGCACCAAGGGGGTGACCCATATTTTGTCAGCAACGGACCCCCTGGCAGGAATTACGCGTTGTTTTTTTTCCGGACGTGTTCAACAATGGATTTACCACGAAGGAGGTGGGGACAAATATGAAAATAGTCGTTTACAATTAGCATTATTATTTTTATTATAGGGTGATAAGCAACGCGAAAGGGCGTGGACGCACTCGCTGAGAGCATGCACAGAAAGTACGCGTAAAAAAGGAGGCATGCAGAAATACATTTCCTTAAGAATGCTTCCGACAGTACGAACATAAAAAGTCTGAAATTTGACAACACCCACTCTGTCAACAATGCAGAAATCATAAAACTAAAAAGCAAAACTGACACGAACGCACTTTCGCGCAGTTATCTATAGCTACCACTAAAACAATACCTCCCATATGTACAAAGCAGCTCCCACGCTGACTGCATGGGAAGTAAATGCCTGCAATTTAATCCTGTTTCGGCGAGTGTCAGAACTTACTTCCCTAGACGTGGAAAAAAATCGCTTCTCTTCTTAAAAACAACGCCATTTTCTCGAGTTTCTCAAAAATAAATAGATAATTAATGAAAAACAAAGTTGCGAGAGAAACTGACTCATGACCTGGAGGAAAATCACATTTGTAGATACGCTCGTACGCGTTTCTTAAAACAGCAGTGCAGTTTTCAGAATTTGTTCCACAGCAATTATTTGCTTAATCGTACATTAGGCGTAATTGCGCATTATTAGATCTAAAAACTTGAGCACCACGACCAAGTATGAGGGTGGAAACCTATACTGTATAATGTAGTTACGAAGGATGCATAACTCGTATTATCGTATATGCTCGCATGTATACAGTACATTGGAAATGACATTGGATGTAATTGTGGTTCACTCACGGTAACAATTTTGATTATTTCTTATATACATGTACGTATCCTCCAAAGCCTACAAGTATATTCAGAGTTGCAAAAACCACACTTGATGAATAACCTTCGAAGTTTTGGACAACATGCCTGACGTACATATAACACTACACCGAACAAATCTGCGGACTGCATAAGGATGACATTTCACAACAACGACATATCCTCGAGAATGCAAAGAATTCAATTCATGGTATTTTGATTCAAAACTACAACAAAAATTAAATCAGTTTTCGAAGGGGGAGTGGGTGAACCTCGAGAGTATTGTTCTTTCCCCAGATGGCACTACCGCTGATTATCCCCGCATGGGTGTGCTATGAGAATCTGAATTCTCACGGTAAAATTCACACGGGAGGTTTGGCACTTAGTAGCTGAGTTTAATTGGCCATGTCCATTGTTTTCCCGAATTAATCACGAACGATAGACAAGAAGTTCTCAAAATTACAGCAAGTAATAGTTGTGCGGAAGGCGAACAACGGGATAAAGTAGGCCAACAATTAATATACGGTCGAAATATTAACCCGTTGGCGGATCAAACATGCAAATTAGTCTAATCCTGTCTCATTAATAAAGACATGCAACTTAATTAACCCCTATAATAATTTCTATTCTCATTTCATGTTTCATCTTTCAATCTCATAACTTTGAAGGTTAAAATGCATGTACTTTTATATGCTACACAATTCCTAAAGGACCAATACATTTTCAAATTATTTTGACAATTATTATTATTACAAGTTATTTCAGTTCTCTTCAGATTTTTCGGAGAGTGGTGAAGGTAATGGATCATTCATGCAAGTCAAACAGGTGCTGAATAATTCCTGTAAATTTGACCATTGTGTATGGCAGTAATTTGAAATAGCAAACGAGACTTAATTGTTCTTTACAACCAACATATTTATTGATTTCTCAATGTTACAGCGCAACTGCGCCTTCATCAGGAGATACACATGTAAAGTTACTAAAAGTTAGTTCTCGGGCAAAACATGATTTTGATTTGTAGATACATGTAGTTATTACCATTTTTAAAAACTAAAACTAACCATGAGAAATTACAAGTCTTATTTTGGTGGGCAAGTGTTGCCCAATGCACACTTAAACTTTAATGTGTTTTACTTCCCATTTTACGAGCAAGGTATGTTGATTCTTATTTGATTGTTGTTAATCTTATAAGCCAAATTAATAATACTGTATGACTATTGCAAAAAAATGTCTTTTGTTCCATTTTTCATTGCTTTTATAATAAGACTTGCAATTTCTCAGAGTTAGTTTTAATTTTTTAAAAAATGTTAATAACTATACTGTATACCTGTATATATCTAAAAATCAAAATCATGTTGAAGATGGAAAGAATAAAGTAATTTGAAATACTTATATTTTTGATCGCGGACGTCGTGCTTTGATCAGATGCAATATAATTTTTAAAAATGTATTGAGGCAGACTATATACTTCCCTATTCATAACCACGTAGCTAAATTCGAAATTTCACGCTCAATATGCCATGCACCCAAGAAAAATTTGGCGTTTATTATCCAGCATAAAACGTCGGTTACTATGGGGGGGGGGGGAGGAAAACCTTAATTTTTAATTAAAAGCGTATAGGAAGTCCTTTCTTCAATTTTGGTAAACGATGGGTTGGACGGATTTCCTGAATTACGTGACTCGCATGAACCTCGACCGAGATGCCATTGTAGAATCGTGCGGCATATTTCAATATCCTCGTGATAACGTCAAATCTAACGGACGATCAATTTTCATCGGGATAAAATATATATGGTAATAAAGAGGCCGTGCATCAGCGATGGCCACGAGGCACCATAATGATAGCACGATTTGACCTTCATCATTATGATTATCAACAAAATTAACTTTCTTTCTACATTTCATACTCCACCCAGCCGAGAAATTATTTTAAAAACGCTAACCGTCACCGTGCATTTCGGGCGTGACACGCCAAATTTCAAGTTCAAAGAAAGTGAAGGCTCGCATTCAATTCCGACGCTAATTTATGTTTGAGGAAATCTGCGGAAAATATTGGTACCCACGATTTTGGAGCTACAACTGTAGAACGCTTTTTCGAAAATGAAAGTTAAGGTCACGATTTTTAGGCGTGGCGTTTTATTAGGACAAAAGTGTTTGAATGATAGTTCCATGATGGGAACGAATCAACAAAAATGCACGGTTTATCTCTTATACAAAAATACAATCTGATATTTTAGTCGGTGGATTTTCCGACTATTTTTCCACGAATTTCATCGAAGCCCTTGTATAATTTTAAAGCAATGGAAACGCGATTTTGATCGTATCAGCGTTTTATCGAGATAATCAACGAAACTTTTTTCCCCGATCCGGTTTCCTCAAAATGCCCACCGGGAATTTTCAATTACTTCGAGTTCTGAATAATCATTTGGAAAGGAGTTTTAGAAGAATTAATTTCCGTGGAAATTCCGGCAGTTGATTAAATACACGTATATCCAAAGCCTATAACGTATCTCCGAAAACATGCACGCAGCAAACGCGTGGATTGCTCCTGTGGCCTGAAGCAATCATAGTCCTTTGTGCATGCACGCATCTCCGAAGAAAGGGAAAACAACTCCTTTGCGCAGTTTTGTCACTGAACCTTGAACATCCAACTTGTTTTCATAAACATACAGTATGTACCAGATTTGATATGCACGAATTTCAACAAAGAGCTCATATGTGGCTCTGTCCAAAACGCATGAATAACGTTCCAAATATTTAGGCTATCATTATCCTATCAAATTAACTGTCCCCATCAATATTAATCGAAATCTTTCCATTTGGCAAAGGATGGACTCACGTGCCAAAGCTTTTAGCATTTTCTCCATTGTTAAATTGAGTCACTATAGCCCCGTGACCTATTGGACAATACCTGATGCTGTTACTTCGACATTGACCCGATGAATGTTACAGATAAACACAATTTGATACTCCATTCTTCGCAACATCATCTAACAGAGCGCAGCTTATCATCACGAGATGAAATTCAATATGAAACGCACAACTTACGTAACGCAATGCGTCACAATACTGCGATGGAAAATTTTCATACAGCACATAAAATTCGACGAAAACCATCATAGACGATAGACGCGATTATCGAACTCACCTTTTTTAATAGTTTTGGTTTTTTTTGTTTCCTTCTTGGAATTTTCCTTGGACTTGGTGCTGCTGTCCGCGTTGGATCCAGTGGATGACCCCGCGTTACTTTGACCCTCGTCCAGACTGCTGCTACTGCTGCTGGTGAACATGATCCTCTCGGCCATCCTTGACCGTTAATGTCGTAGCATGGACACAACCTCAAAACTCTGCAAAGTCAACAAACGAAAAACTTAGTATATGTATCGCAGAACTTTTAAATTTTGCAATCCTCATTAGCATAAGCATGCACTAAGTGAGCCCTAGCAACATGTACAACCCGCTTGGCGGAAATAAGCAAGGGTATTTGATGGGGGCTACTGAGGAAGACGAACGGTCAAATTCATATGAACAGGGAGGACACCCACGTCTTTTAAATCTTGAATTAAACATCATTGTTGCGTGTAAGTTGTGAAAAAAGGTTTGAATGTCGGCGCCTCGCTGCTGCTATCGAAATTTATTAATGAAATGCACGAATAAACGAGCGACTACACGTCGTTTAAGGGCTTCACAATAGACTAAAAAGATTTTTAGGTTAAGTGATGAAGAGAAAACGATTTTTAATTTGCAGGGAATGGGTCAACAAAATATTTAATAATGATAAACTTAAATGACATTGAAAGAGGGACTTGAATATGGCACAGGCACATTACACGTACTGTACACTCGATCATTGCGACAGCAGCGGCGCCATGCACGTTGTTTGTAATTTTGGCCTTCAGACTGCAATAGTCTCTACAATGAACTGTGGTGGAATTTAATTATGAACACGTCATAAAACCAAATTTTTGTTAAATTTACCCTTTATGACCTTTTAAACCCACCTAAACAGTCGGTGAGGGAATTAATTTAACTGCGAGAAATGTAAATGTATTCATTTGTTAAAATGTGAAAATCTTATGGGCTGAAATATTACAAAGCAACGAAAACTGTCAGGAGGTTATAGCAGAATTTAACGGATCATGGTTCGCAAAAATGATGTTCGCAGAAATGATAAGGACAAAATTAAGACAGGAAGAGGAAAGCAGAAATGTGAAAAAAAAGGTTGCCATGACAATATAGAGCATCAACTGGTCTTAACTTCAATCACGACCTAGTCTGACTTAATTCGTCAGCGCCATTCGAAAGCAGCCTGGAGCCATGGTACGCAAAAAAGTACAAAGTGCCGAGAATCGAGCTTTATATAAGCATGGGCAAAACTTGTATACGCGTATGGTGGCCCTTGGTCATGCACACGCAACCACTGTAGCTCCAGATGCAATTATGCATTAGCGATGCTTTTTTATTTCCTCATGCGCTGGCTTTTAACCCTTTCATTATCTAAAACGAGGTCGATTACACAAAAAAATCTGTCAGAACAGTCTGAGAACAAGCCCGCGTCACCGGATTTATACTAAAATCAAGACACGAAAATTGCTTCTCGTTTCCACAATATGAAACTTAACGTCAAGCCCGTCAAAACGGCCGGGCTTATAGCTGCAACTGGACCTCGTTTCCTATAATTTCAGCAGAATAAAAACTCACTAAGATAACAATGTTACGCTTATTTCCAAACAAAATATTAAAGCGCTGTCGCCGAAGACGTGCGAAACCATGAACGTACCACTCGCATTAGTTATAGTCCACGATGTCGCAGTCGTAAACTTCTACCATAAAATACCAACAAGGATGAAAGTACCAAAGGGTTCTTTGAAAAGAGTAGTCAAATGGACAGTTGGACAGTGGTCGTAAAGCAAATCAAAAAGCCAGACAATAAGCCGTACAAATTACAATGCACCGTGTCTTCGCATTGTATTTCATAAAATAGCCGGGATCTAATTTACAGCCATTAAACATGTATATACCAGAAGCATTGACAACATCATCGTGATGTTAAGTTACGATTTATGCTTTTTTTAATGGGCATATTGAAAATATGAGACATGTCGAAAATATATGCACTTCTGGCAATTCTTTAAGCAATTGTTATTCCGTAGAGTATTTTAGATAAGCCTGATGACGACGAAGCAAAACGCTTCCGTCGTACATTTAAAGCTCAATGGAAATGGACAATAGCTTCATTTCAGAACGGCATTGCAAACAGCTAGTCAATAGTCCATGGCATAATTGGGAAACTTTGAGCGTCGAGCTGCAGTTCGTGGCTTCGACAACCTTTAAAGAAGAATTTGAGCTGGACAATGGTCATCGGTTGAAAGGATACCGAACAATCTATAGTCAATAAACGTCAGTAAATGGTGCGAGGCATTCACGTTGAATCGTAGATACATCGGAATTGTAATGCAAACGTTACTAAAAGTCTTAGTTCCACGTTCAGCGACGCCATCTGTTGGCGACACGTAGACCATGTGGCATTACGATGCAGGGTGAACGTACCATACGCTGCAATTAGACCCGCAGTTCTAAACTACGCGTGAATTTGCAGCGTTAAAACAACGTACATGTATATAAAATAAAGCAAGACCAATAGACGAAATAAATTAACAATAGAAAGTAGGTATTCCTGAATTTTCCCAACCCAATTTTACAAAAGGCGTTTGTTCCTTATCGTATCCGATTTTTTACGCCCGTGCAATCGAGTTCACTGCGATCCTCCAATTGTTTTTTTTTTACATCGCACACAATCTTAAAATTTTGAATCTGGATTCTGGACACAAAAGAAAAAAAGCGCCAAGAGGCGAAATATTGAAAATCGAGCAAAACCCGTTCACTGTCCGAAAGTAGGCCGAATCTCCGGGAAATTAAGGTCCCTTCGCAACAGGAAGAGATACTTATCCCTATGAATAGCGCGCTAAACGGCTCGAACGAGGACAAGGCGTTCAGTTACACTGTACCCCGTAATTGAAAAACAACAGGATTAATCGTGCTTTGGAGAAGTTATAAACAACGGTAAGAAAATGCTCGCCCCTTACCCCTACCTTTTTTAATCTATCGTGACGGCAGCGA
>JAQGAO010001317.1:0-25231 GCA_034697705.1 Ommatoiulus sabulosus
CCTTCAAGAGCAGGCTGGATAAACATTTATTCACCAACTAGATTTCTTCCGGCTTCAAGCCCCTGGCTTTGCCTAGTCTTTGTTTATATTATTATTATTATTACTTACAGTATAGTCATCAGTCGTTCTCGAATATGCTACCAATGTTGCAACGGTCGTTGAACCCTCACCATAATGTCTCGGTTTATTGTTGTTATATTAAACTGTCTACGCATTCAGGTTGACCTGCATTAAGCAGCGCGTTTCCCTCTTCTAAGCAGGTAAACAAAATAATAGTGAATGCTCTTTACATTGTAACAGCAATGCAATTATAAAAACTATTAAATTGGTTATAATAGAAACGTTAATTAATGATGACATGATTGCCTCGGTGTGATTAAAGGTCGAGGTGATGACATGTTATCAGTGTTGAACAAACAGTGCATGGTCTGTATAGTAAATACTAATGAAAGTTTGTTGGTAAAATTGTTCATTATTCTCTCAAGTGATTGGTTGTCGTTTAATATTTAATTATTTTTTATGAGTCTGTCTGACCGGAAGAAGGTTATTGAATATTGGTTATGAGCCCTTATCGAAACTGTAGTTTAAAGATTTATGCGCAATACGGTGCAGTCAGGCCCGGCGTGGCGGCTTATAGTTTTTTTTTAATAAATATATAAGTATTACTTTTGCGTCATTATTTTAACTGACTGATTATTTTACACTAAGTAATGTAGCATATCATGCTAGCTACCCTTAACTTTAGGGCCAATAAAGGCAAAGACCCACCAAAACATGCTACCACATTCCATCAGAGCGCTTCTAAAGTCGAGTACACATTATCACCAAAACTAAAAACTCCAAACTCGAAACTTTTCTGGTTTGTGCATGGCAACGAGAAAAATGGCGTAGCAAACGCTAAACTAAATTGCCAAACTAAAAACTGGAAAATCAAACTTGCAAACTAAGTTATGCGTTCCCGTCGAGTGTCGTTGAGATGAAAGGGAAATAGCCAAACTTTTTGGCGGTGGCGCTGCTATCAACGCTTCCTCTGCACGATATTGACGATACAGCTGACGACTCATATCTGAAAGGGTGAATTTGATTGTCTGTCGTCTGCTGAGTTTAATTGTCAATATGGTTTGTTGCAGTGTGTACGCTCAGGTTTTGCAAAACCAGTTTTTTTTTATAGAAACTAGTTCACGTTGAAAGTTTGGGGTTTGTGGTTTTTAGTTTTGGTTTGGTGCTTAGTGTGTACCTGACTTAACACTTCGTATATAGAATCCACGCAACGATGCACATGTATTGTTGCTGTTAATTATGACACCTAAAGGTAGATCAACACACTACTCTATGTGTAATATAGATACATTAAGTGGTTCTAATAAAGTATCACTCAGTGTTATTTGTCAGGTAAATAAGAGTTGCTATAGAGTTAATGCAGAATGGGAATTTAAAAATGATCATTTTTAGGTCAAAGCTGAACAGAATAACGCGGGTTATTAACGCCTGAATCTCCATTGGCTTCCGCTTCCATGTTTATGAAAAGCAGGGTGGCGCTGCAGTGTTTTGCCCACCAGAACATCAAAGTTGCCGATACGGGTTCGAACTGTGACGGAGCTGGTTTGGTGATTACATTTTATATTATAATAAATTTGAGAATATACAGATTGAGTAATTAAACTTCACATTATTTAGATTTAAAACTAGAATTCAGGGTTTGGGGGCCTTTAACTTACAAGAAAATGAAGCGTTCTGACATCAATAGTCCTCAACCAACTATTTATACATGTATTATACATGAGAAAAAAAATTCCATTGGAATTTAGCATAATTAAATGATGAAATACTAAAACATGCTAAGACAATTTTGTAAGATTTTGGACTAATGGCGGGAACTGTTTCACTCAATTGAGTATATAAGTGAACTACGTCGTTAACTCTAGTTCTCTTAAATCCGGTTAGAACTAGAGCTGGATGCGCATATTCTAGATGTTCTATTGAAATAGATAACACATATTCTGTCTGAATATCCCTAATAAAGCACCAGGCACTACATCAACTTAATTCATTTAACATCATCTGCTGACGTTTGCTTTAATTGTAACGTTCCGTTAATCAAAGACAATTTTTAGAGATATATAGCAGATATTACTGAAATCGAAATGCTTTAAATTATTTTGTTAGTGCTCTTCTTAATTGAATAGCTGTGCGTAGATTTACTGCATTAAATAGTGGTGTTATAATTCGGTAATATATAACTAAAATGATTGAAAACGTCAAACAAATTTTATTCACTTGTCTATAAAATATATAGTACAGGTTTTGATTAGCGCTTGTAATAAATACATATTAAAGGGTGATTTTGGTCCCCTGTTCTGTTCATGAACAGAAAATGAAGGAAATCGATTTGGATGGGATAAATTAAAGGGAATAATAATTGTAGAAATGATTAATTTCATCTCGCAAGAAAGGTGGGCCCAACCGTCTTTCGAGATTAATTTCGTCGTCCACAACGAATTACCAACAATTTTTGAAAGGAATAATAATAATAATAAATACCTTGCTCAATTGCAAGTACATTAACTGCTCAAACCAGTGAGCATGTTTTACCCGGATGCTCATTACTAGCACGAGCTCTGGTAAATTTGTACGATGTTCTTAATGTTATTATTTTTGAAAAGAAATCAGTTAGAGGTGATAGATGGTGAACAAGAAATTCAATAATTTATGCACTGCGTTTAACTAGTGCTGTAATAAGTTAAGAAAGTGGGATTGTTTCGTTTACTGCAGGCCAGCTGTTGGACATATCTATACGCATTAACGCTTCGGTCACTCCTAGAACCAGCTAACAAGTAGACCAATAACAATGCGTATTGCATGTCTGAAAAAATGGATTGCAAATAATAATGGATGCAAATTAAGGGGGAGAGAGGCTAGGGAAGACTGGTGAAGAGAACCCCTTCAAGGACACGAGTTAATATAGATTGGGAATTTGTCCATAGTTAATTCAGTTGCACTGTCGTCAATGTCCAGCATATCTCAGATATGCATATTTACATGTACATTTGCACACACTGACCCCCCGCATTGGTCAGCTGAAGATGTACTGAGCAGTTGGATAAGTTGTCGCCATATTAAACGAAAACACTGTGGAAAATAACATTTTCATTTAAGGCTAGTCCACTTTGTTGTCTAACGGTTGCTCTGGTTTGAGACCTAGCTTGCCGCACTGGTAGGCGTCGCACGATGACTCGTTTGTAGATAATTCAAGTGCTCCCTGTTTCAGCACACTAAGTTGTTTCTTGTAGGATGAAGATGATAAATGCTCCAAAACACTGTAAAAAAAATCAAAACATTAGGCTTTTATAAGCATTGGAGTGTTGCACAGAAAGTATGTGTTACTGCTTAGTTTGCACTGTTAGTGAAAGTCTTTTAGAAGGAATATCCAGAAATGGGGAGGTTGACGTTTCAATTTGTGTCGAAATGTAATTTGAAATATTGTGCATGCTGAGAAACCCGCCAAATTCGGCTCCAGACAAGAATTTATTTAATAAATTTCGTTCGAAATGTATGTTAGTTGGGAAATGTCTGGTAATGGAATGGAATTCTTGATAGGTTATCAAAACTTCACAATTTCTCTCGTTTTACCTGAAGAAAGCTTCTTTTCCTCGGATGTTGCTCATCATGCCTCCAACCTCGCAAACGACTCTCTGCATGCACTCCTCTCCCTCGTGAACGGCATCGTAGATCCTGTAGGCGTGTTCAATCATCTGAGGAATGGTCATCTGTTGTTCGCTGAGCATATCGATGTCACGACGTCTTCTACCGGTCATGGTTGGCAATGGGATTACGCAGGTGCCCAATTCTAAGTCGCAATTTAATATAGCTGGCAAGAGCAAAGCGACTCCACCGATGAGCAGCGCTGGAAGGATCAAACTGTTGATGTCGATGGTTCCGATGAGAGACAAGAGTCCACCGAAAGGATCCTGTCCGTAGGGGCTGCCGCTTGGGGGATAGTAGCCACCGACTGCACCGCCTCCAGATTGATAACCACCGCCTTGGCCGTAGCTTCCGCCTCCGCTGCTGTAACTTCCGCCACCGTTGTGTCCTCCGCTGTTTCCTCCATAACTTCCGCCACCGCTTCCGTAACTGTTGCTACTGCCACCGCTGCCATGACCATAACTGCCACCTCCTGAGCCGTAACTGCTGGGCGCTGGGGCCGATGAGTGATTCGTTACTGGATAGTAGTAATAGTAAAGATTGCCATAGGAATCTCCCGATCCAGAACTGCCGGCGCTGTCGGAGGTTCCGCTGCCGTAGGATGGTGCTGGTGCAGCTGCTCCTCCGTAGGATGTGTCGGCGCTGCTGTAAGAGGCCGAGGCGTCGTAACTGGCACCACCGGCACTGGGGTACGCTGCTGACTGTTGCGTGTAACCGGAACCGCCATAACCGTCCTTTTTCGTCAGTGTCGCTGCACTAGCGCAAGCGATGAGTGCCAAGATGGCCGCCACACGCATCATTCTGGTGAAGAAAAAAAGGATATTTTGAAATATTGACTTTTGTTTTGACATTTTGGATTAGGAATGCGAAGCAAAGATTTTATGTGGAAACAATATGAAGTGCAATGTGAAATAGCAAAGCCATCGACAAATCACTTCCGGGTGAAGATGTATTTGTTTGTATTTGATAACATTAAATTTGAGATATTAATATTCAAACAGTTAATAACTTTTCGTTGAGCTAAAAGAAATCGCCAGAATATGAAATATTTTCCACATAATTTGGAAAACGGGGCTTTCTTCATGAGAAATTTTGCTCGTTTCATCAGAAGGTGGATGTTTTTGTTAGATCATAATTATTTATAAGATGTGCGAGTAAAGTCAAGGTCTGGCTGACAATGACCTTAAAATGCACGGTGCATTGGCAGCGTTGTTTACTCGAGAAAATCGAGAAGGTGAAAGAAACCACTTTGTAATTTCCATTTATACTTCGTCACTGTGAATCCGCACAAAAAATAAAGCGGATTCATAGCGGAAATTGAACATGACAGAAAAGTGAAAGTACTTGAATTAAAAAAATATATATATATATATAAGCAATTGTATTAATATTAATATAGTGATAGGAAAGAAATTGTCTAATACGAACATTGTGATACCCTCAAAACGATTAAAGTTATAAACTAATTGAAAATATAATTTTACAAGTAACATTTTTTTCAAGAAATATTTGTTTAGTACGTTCATAATATAATTTGTAGGTTTTTTTTACAGTTATTTTGATTTTGACAATTACAAATGTGAACTTCCAACTAAATGCCATAACAAGTTTTTAGTTTTCCTTTCTGATATTTTTTTAACGTTTCCGGTTTCAAATCTTCAAGTTTCTTCTTAAAAAGTAATAATTTCTAAAATCCAAAATGCAGCGTCAATTTTTCATTAGTCGCATATTTGCCTCGCAGTCCTTAGGGTAAAAGATTAATCCAACGTGATGTCAAGTCTGAATACACGCACGACCGCGAAGTTTGAAAGCCGTCTTCGATTTAAGAACTTTTCTTACCTTGAATGCACTTGGGTTGAAAACTAGCAAAATATTTCAGGCCTTAACCTTCTCGCACTCCCTACTAAATCTCTAAGAGCGTTTTTTTCCGGAAAAGAAGTCGCCGTTCTAGTAGCACTCCAGTCCAGATGGATTGTTGTTGATCACTGTTTGATTTTAATGTTGTACCTATTCTTACAGCGTTTATATAGTAAGTGAGAGGTCCGTCCTCCCTAGGGGTCAGTCATGTGACCCGTCACGCCCCACCGGCTTAAGCTGGCCCACCTGACGTCGTCGTGCTACTTCTCCCAATACCTATTGGCTCAAAGGTTTTGCCGACTCGCCGTGCTTTTTTCCGTGCATTTTGCCTTCACATTGGCCCATCTTCCTCTGTAAATTGTCTTGACCCAGTAACCTCTTCCTGTGAGTTTCTGGGGGGTTTCTGGTCATTCTGCACTTGTGTCAGCTTCAATGGCCACCCCCCGTTCCTCCCCATCCTCCTCCCTCTATTCCTAATATATTTCTCATTTATTTCATTCTACAAACACGGATCATTTTAAGCAGGATATTAATTCCGTTTGTTGTTGCACATCGAGAAGGTCTCTCGGTCGCTCGGTTTCCGTTGTTTCCGGGTCACTTCGGCCCACATTCCAATCCTTATATAATCGACTATTTGGCATTACTTTTAAAAAGACATTCTTTTCTGCATTTCATCAACTTCGGGCATCGGGGCCACTAGGTGGAGGCAGGACATGTTTTTCTTGGCCCTGATATTTTTAACCCATAATGGTTTGTCTTCTGTAATCAACCCTTTTCACACCTGTCCACCTACATACTGTATGGCCAGTTATGTCATGCAAAAACTGTTCAAATATAATTTAGCTTAAGGGACAGAAAAGAGTTAAGAATGAAATCAAAATTAAGTTTATACACGTATATGCTTAGTCTCTGGGAATTGCTTGAGGCGATGATTAAATCAAGATGCTTTATTATTTTTACATTTTAAACATTGACAAACATCGCACGAAAGTGTTCTCTAACTCGTTCTATTATTGATATCGCGTCCATGAATCGGAAAATTAATCATCCAATATGTGAATTCAAAATGAATCATTTTGAAATATTAAAACTGAAGGTTTTCACACTTGCTCGAATTTGATCGGAAGTCAGATTTTCAATGGAAATCTAGACTTGGATAACTAGTTTTTTATTTCATAATCACTCGTTTATTATTTTGATGCAGTTCAAAAGGTTTATAGCAATGATATATGCACGCTGATGCAATATGTAGTCCTAATATATGCAATTATACTCTCCTTCCTGAAGCTTCACCTGGACTCACATTGTTGTTTCCTCTAATTACCCTTAATTAGACTTTTGTGTATATACACAGTATGGAGTCATTAATATCGCACGATAATGTTATCTAACCTATTCTTTATTGATATCGCGTCGATGATGTTTAGCACAGTGCGAATTGGGTTCCCAAAGGTCTAAAAGTGACAAGCTCCTAAATCTTTGATTTTTTATAAATAAAAGTTAAAAGTAGTGTTCAAAATATTTCATGGTATCCGTTAATGCATTCCGTATACATTATGTACAAAATAACATTTGTGAACTCTATAGTATCATTTTAATTCTAAACCGATGAATTTTGCGTGTATCGCAAAAAGAGCAAGGATAGGGCAAGATGTTATGTCTTGTAATCATATCTTAATTGCTGACCACAACATTGATGTATATCCCATCTTAACAATTTTACTTTATTGAGAGAAACGATCTATAGGTATTCCGGGCGTATTTCAAAAGATGCAATTTGGGAATTTCCAGAATGTTTTTTTTAAATTTTTTTTATATATAGCAGAATTAGGCCTACTCAAAAGAAAACTATATGTTAGATAAATCGATGGCTATTGAAATATAATACGTATTAACTGCAGTACTCCACTAAGTGAAAATAATAACATAAATGAAAATTACCTGACGGTGATTAATGACTAACCCATGACAACGGATTTCAATGCTGGAAATTACTTAATAAATTCATTTCAATTCTGCTAAATTATATACTTTCTTAGAAGTAGTGCTTCCCCGATATTGTCTTCTTATATACTGTGCAACACTTTTAAACATCAAGTCTTTTTATACACCAGAATATGCATGTCGTAAACTTTCACCCAATATTATCACGACATTACGACGATTCGCGTTTGCTTTCTCTGATTCTCAAATAGACGCTACATCAAATAAAAGAAAACTGCCGTTTTATTTGTTGTCCAAGTTAAAAGTAAAAATGCGCAACCTTTTCCATTATTCATGAGTTTTATTGCTTGTCACCTTGCAATTATAGCGTGCTATTCAAATTTCGCTGTTGGTTGACAGGTGAAATCAAACTCGGTGCTGTGCCGTATATAGAAATAGGCGATGTGCAATTGTGTGACGACTGCAATTAAGACGCACCGGTGTCGGATGCGATTGCACCAATTCTGGCATTCTTTGAAATATTTTTCAAATAATACTTCATGCTCGGTTTGCATATTAAACTCGTAATGAGGGTAATTATCACTTCAAAGATTCTGGAAAGGCTACGCTTTCATTCGACTTTCGTCCGTTTTTTTAAAAGTTCTGAATATATTTAATCAGTTACGATTCCTTGTCACCTCACCTTGTCGGGTTGTTAACATATGCGCAATAACAAATGGTTGAAATGGAAGTGAGGAAGCACAATATACTGCAAATTTACCTTCGATCATTGTTTTGCGTAAACAAGTTTAAATTTTTTTTACATAGTCGACTGTTTACCTATGACGTGGAGCGCCGGCAGCACTAGACGGTTTCAAGAATTAATGCTTCGTTTATTCCGCAAATTCCACCTTTAAAAATGTAACGGGCTATTGCAAAACGTTTAATTAGTTTGAACTTTTTGAATTTTTGAAGAAAAAAAAAACATTTAAAAAAATAGCCCACGACTGAAATTGCTTGTAATCATTTTATTTAGATTCACTGATGTAGCAAGTAATTAAAGATTTCGTTGAAAGTGAATGTCACATTAAGATGATATTTACTAAATACATAAAATTACGACCACGAAATCGGCACGAATGGTTATACATGTATGGTCTGTATTAGTAAATGTATGGATGTAACAGTTGTGCAAACAAATATGAAAAGTGTCAAAAAGTGAACTAAACGTTATTTTCATTGGCCTTTCGGGAGTGCTGGATACCAATAATGTTTGTAAACACAAAGGGTAATCAAACAGAAGCTTTACAAATTCGACACACCAATTGATTTAAATAAAAAATATGATCAGGATTATCGCTGTTTTTAAACCAACTACGAGTACATACCGGTACGTGTATTTCTTTCTCACACACGACTTCACGACTACCAAAAGTGACATGATTGATTTCACTAAGATGTTTTTGAGAAAACTGGATTTATTTAAGCGTGACGATAAGCTTATTAGCGAAGAAACAGGTATATGAAAATTAAGGACTTTCTTCGAGGTTCACGAAAATAGGATATGGATGTGCAGTATTAGTGACAGATCCTTTGAACTACATTGATGTCCGAAAATTCCACCATGCTTCGATCAATGGTAGAACATGGCCACAATTAGCCTTAATCACCTGAAGTCCTATTGCCCTATTAACGGTGCCTTCCCCAAGGTGTTCCGGATTCCTAATGTCCCATACTTTCTTTACAGTATGCTATCTTTGGAACTCTATCCCATGGTGTGTCAATCTTAGGTACATAACAATTTAAATCCGTTTGACGTACCCGAATCGTTGGGATCCAAAACCCGTTTTTAATCCATTATAGAAAAGATTTTGATTGAGCTTAGATGAGCGTATACCTAACGTGAAATGATGATGATGATGATGACGTGCTTGCAGGCATACATTTGTCGTTCATAGGAGGACTAGTTTTTGAGGGATGGGTTGTTATGACCCCGGAGGTATTATTAAGAAGGAAGGGAAACAACGGTCGGGGACATGACCCTGACCCTGAGAAGTCCCGTTTATTGCCCCCGACCTCTGAAATAGTGCGAGGCACGAGATGGGTGGAGTTTTGATTGGTACAGTCTACAGTTAAAAACGAGAGAGATTTGACACCGCCCTTAAATTCTATTTCAAATTTATCCATATTTAGTAGAGGTATGCGACGGCGTGTCAAATTTCTTATTCCAAATCTACTCCCGTAAACACTACTCGGGGCGCACAAGGTCATTCTGGCTAACAGTCTGTCTCCTCCCCTTTGACCTAGCTTTACCTGCTCACACACATCCTACCAAAAGCCACTAGATTTTCATCATTTTTTATAATGGGAAAATAACTTCCCTCAGATTTAATTAGGTTTTTTTTCATTCGGTGACCCCTCGAGCATTTTAGAGGTTCATGTATTGATATTTGCTGGAAAACTCGTGTCTGTTAAGCTTGTTGCGTCATAAAAAACGTCATCTTCCACTGGCTTAGCTTAGTCCGGATAAATCATCAGTGTCGAATGCATCTCATAAATCCCTATACGATTAAATATATGATATTTTGAATGTTTAAAATTATAAAATAATTTGGAATTGTTAATTTCTCAACCCACTGTAATTACTTCTTGCCAATGATCACTGATGAAGAATGTGAATTAACTGTTCTTTCTAGAAGCACTTTTCTGTGGAACAGGTGAGTTGAATATATCATCCATGTATTACATCTAATTATAAGCCAGTTAAGTAAGATACTCCTTTGTGTACCAGCGAATCTTCCAACACAACTATTGATGATGAAAATGTGAAGTTATGGTTGAAATAAGTTGTAAATGTTATTTTTGTAGAAGTTTAAAAACTAACGTTGCGTTTTTTTGTCATCTACAATTTTATTTTAGTATTATTTATTTTGAATTACACATACATGTATACAAGCTGTAATCCATTTGAAGACTAATACTAACTATGCAATTAGATGATATTTGGAATTTTGATAAAGTTTTTACGTTCCATGATAAGAATACTTATCTACTGTATATAATTGTAAAAAGTAAAACCGGTTGGAGTCCCAACTTCTAAAAATTAACATGTTGACATTTCAATAAAAGAAGAGCCATAAAATAAGCAAACATTTACCTTTTACCTTTTTACACCTTTAACTCTTTCCATAAACTACTGTGTACTGAATGTCATTTTCAAGACGGAAAAATTGTCAATTCATCTCACTTTTATTTTCTACACCTGAAATTTTCACGATTCATTCTGCCAACGGAGTGACACAGCATATGCATGTATAGCTTGTATCTTATTTATCACTTTAGATTGTTTTTATTATGCTATGATCTGGTGTACAATTTGATAAAGCAACTATATTCATTGCTATATAATACTCTCTGGTTTAAATTAACATGAAATGTATACTATCGTCATTATTTGGGATACAATTCGTACATTTTATTTTAATATTTAACCGATTTTATGTCATTATGATGACAGCAAAAATTATTTTTCTTACATGTGCTGTATTACGAAATTGTGACAGCAAGAACTATCGTATAGAAGAGCGACTTGTTATACTCTTTATGAATTCGATACAGAAAATTATAGAATGCAGAAATAAATTTTCAGCTATTTAATTTATAAATATTAGTGCAATGATTTTTCCTAATTTCCGAATTTTAAAAAGGATTGGCAAATAACAATTTATGTATTTACATGATTTAGTGCAAGTTTATGAAGCCACTTCCCAAATCTCTATACTCTTACTTCCCAGCCTATCCACCCTCAACATTATAACACTTTCGATCAACATGCTGGATAAAATATATTTGGCATATTGTAGAACTATGGGAACCCATGATACATTTCCGTGTTTCTTAGGACACGAGATAGCTCGATCTTTTCTAAAGTTGAGCAACGAGTCATTGCGTTAATAAATGACATATCTTACATAAAGTGGCTGGTTAACTAAGTAACTGCAAGTCATTAGAAACAACACTCAGTCAGATTGTTAATTTTTTTTTGCCCAACGTTTCGGAATAATTGCCATCTTCAGGGGAATATACTTTACATTTGAAAAAATACCAAATAATAACCTAAAATTAAAATAAAATAAAACTAGAATTGAAATCAGAATCATATTAAAATATAAGTTGAGTGTAATTTAATTTTGAGAAAAAGAAAAGTAGGGGGGAAGGGGGATTAAAGGTTTAACCATGAACCTTAATGTTCATCAGGAGGAGATCATAATAGATATTATTGGCGAGACAGCGTCAAGGAACTGCATGTAGCTTTGCTCGCCAATTCATATATAGTTTACTTTAAGATTTTACATCAATAGCTAGTTGATACAATTAAACATGTATACAAACATGAGTAGAATACATTTGTAATCCATCTTACAGATAAATGAGTCTGTTAAAGGTTGGATTACAATCCATGGTAAGCTTTGGTAATTCTATCAAAGGATTATTAAAGGGTTTAGTAGCTTGGTGCACAACACTGAGTTAAAAACATTGAGATGGTCATCGCATCCTTGGAAATGATGTACTACAGTTTTCCCAATTTACAGTTTCTTCTCAGAAGAATTATTAGTCGGTCACCTGCATATCGTTAAAATTAGTGTTTATTTTTGTAAATGAGGTGAAAAAAAAGCCCAAGGACTTCCTTGTTGGACGAGGTCACTCATGGGTCACTCGTAATTTTTTCTAAAGAATGGTCAATTCCCCGAGCAACCCCTCGTCATGTAGATTCAGGCCATTGCTATAGCCAGTTGGCCTTCACCTTCCCTTCAATGGCTTATATTTGAAAGTATCCGCCTTGGCCATCCCAACTGACCCTGCCATCTCCCCTCCACATACCTGGAAGGTAAAAAGAGGAACGACAACGGAACTGACCACCAATTGTGTTAGAAAAAAACGGATTCTACTACAATAGAATCCGTTTTTTTTTTCCAGTGAACCTTCACTAGAAATGCCAGCCTGCTGGAGATGTTGACCGGACATGTTTACGAAATGGATTGAAAGTTGCGATGACCACCAAAACAAAATTCACATAATTAGTGAAGGTTAACAACTTCTGCAACAAATGTTTGACACGTGTTTTTTGTTATTCGTTCTTTTGATCGATCTGATAATACCAAACAATTTGTACAATCATTAAATTATTATGACTAATTTTAATAAAGCGAAAAACGTTAAACAACGAATTTTGCAAGCTACGTGTATATTGATTAATCAGGGTTCCCCCAGACCTGGAAAACCTGGAAATGTCAAGGAAGAATGGTTTATTTTGAAAAGTCAGGGAAATTCAACGCAGTCATGGCGATCCAAAATTAATACTACTACAAAGTTAGCTCAGGGCACATTTTCCGAGTAGAAATTTGCAAAAAAATTCCACATTTTTGGAGTACAGATTTGCAAAATTTTCCACGTTTTCCATGTACAAATTTACACAATTTTCCACGTTTTCTGAGTATTAAGTGGCAAAATTGTCCACGTTTTCTGAGTACAAATTTGCAAAATTTTCCAAGTTTTCCTAGTACAAATTTGCAAAATTTTCCACGTTTTGCGAGTACAACTTAGCAAAGTTATCCCCGTTTCCCGTGTTCAAATTTTCAAAATTCTCTAGGTTTTCCGAGTACAAATTTTCCACATTTTCCGAGGACAACATTGCAAAATTTCCCACTTTTTCCGAGCACAAATTTTTAACATTTTCCGAATACAAAATTTTCATGCAATTTTTTTAAATTTTAAAAAAAATTCTATGTTAATTTTCCAAATGGTCGTTGGTAAATTTAAAAAATATTTTCCAGTGTCAATTTTGGAAAATATGTCAATTTTTCACGTTGTCATTGGTCAGGGAGAATTTTTTAAAACCAGGAAAATTAAGTCAGGGAAGTTGAAAATGAAATTTCTGGGGGAACCCTGTCAATGACAAATGACAACTTAGTATCAGTTATGTATTTAGGACATGTGTATCATGATAATAGTGGTTTTGACGCCTTTAAGTAAACATTAAAGAATTTAAGGGAATGGTGTGAGGTGCATAATCCATTATTTTAAGGTTCTACCAAGCGCAGAATATGTAATTTGAAATTAAGTATGCGTATAGTTCCTGCTTCACGCGTTTTGAATTTCATGTGTGTGCATGATAAAATCAGCAAGGGTAACACTGAATCTGATTTACGTGGCAAATCATAAAAAATTAATCTTTGCATGCTTCCAGACCTTGTTTTCGGTATAAAAAATTGTTTATGCGTAGCACATTTGCAGTGCACAGGTTCCGGCCTCTTCGTTGAACATGGGCTATAGTGGTCCATCGAGCGTTAGATTATAAGGAAGCAAATATTTTTGTACATGAAATAATCATTTAACCTAGTAAACGAAACTTTTGTCCTACTAATTTCGAAAGGACAGAGGATTAGCGAGCTATTAGCGATTCCTAGTTATTCTTACGTGCATTTACGGTGAAAATTGTGTTTCAGCTCAGACACGAATAACCCAGTTTGTTTCCTGTCTGACCCAGAGAGCTTTTGGCCTCTCAACCCATTCTTATTCATTCATTCATTCATTCATTGTGAGATAATAGCTATATTCCAATCAAATTTATTTTAGATAAAAACATACTTTGGCTTTTTTACTAAATAAGCAATTCAATCAGGTTATATTGCTGATGTTGCTGTTGTTTTTATTTTTTTTATTTATCATTAAATTTGACCGATTCAAAGCTGATGTTAATTAACTATTTCGAACGCCAGAGCATCACCATAGTTACATGAAATTACACGAGTAGTTGTCACCTATTTGTTTTTAAAAGCAATTCCTAAATTGCTTTAACTTTTTTTTATATTGGATTATTTTTATATTGAAATCGGCCATAATGACAGAAATTAATTTATACATGAAGATGGTTTGGTATTTCGTTATAACTCTCGAAATACAAAAGTCAAATGAGAAATGTAGATTGTTTCAAATATGAAATATAATTGAAAGAAAATTGACATGTGTATTTACTGTATACTGCAAAATTTTTAAATAGAAAATATACTATTCAAAAATAAAAAAATTCTATGGACATTTAAAATATATTTCTGTCACAAATATAAAATATGACTGAACATTCAAATTGACATTAATCATAAGTTGAATAGAAGTATATTTATATACTTCTATTCAATTCGTTGACGTTCGAACTTCATAGTCAAAGATTTATTTTCGTATTCATTAACCCATAACATACAGCATACATCTTAATTCAAGTATTAAAGACTTTGATTTAAATTGAAATATGCAGTACTTTGAGAATCTTGTTTTATAGTTAAAATAATTAAAATTAATAATTCCTACTAAACGCTTGTTTGAAGGAGAGACGACTAAAACATTCCAAGTCACCGGCTTTTTCATTGAACTTAATTTTTTAGTTGCATCTCGTTCAATTAGTGAATTTGAATACTTATCTTTAAAATATTTGAAAAGGCAAATTATAATTCAAAAAACATTTTATTCGTCAATATGTGTACAAGCTTCGTGTATTAAAATTATATCTTATAAAAAATGTATGCATCGGGGGCAGTAATTGGCGACCTTCTCTTCGTGCTCAGCGGCGTGGTCACACGCTTGACCAGGTGTGTTGGTCAGGGCACTCGATGACCAAAGAAATCCAAATTTCGGATCAACAACAAAGTGAGGGGATGTAGATGTGGCTAGTAGACGTCATCGTTGTTGAAACGTGCCGTGCCAGGGTCAAAGTGATGCTCGCAGGCATCCTTCCCTGTTTCCCTATTCTGGGTCATACGGCCACTTCCGCTTCCCACTTGAGGGTCAGCAATGCACCGGGTTCTTATTCAACTCTTGACGCGTGCATTTTTCTGTCTTCAGAGTTAGTGGGTCACCGCAAGCAAGTGGAATTGGAGGATGGATTAAATAAAGGGAAACGGTAATTGGAATTTAGAAAAGAAAGAAGGACAGAAGGGAGTGGGTTGCATGTAGGTGAGGGGTGATAAAGGGTTCAGAGAAACTGGCAGGAGTAGGACAACTGGACATTTGAAGGGACGGGTTAAGCTGCAGGTTTATCGGATCAGAAGGATTAACAGTTACTCTTTTCAGGGATTGATTGTCGCCAAATTTCAAGAGAATGCCACAATTACCCCCATCCCGGATCTTAAAACTGATCAACAGTTTAAGATTTGACTTTCAGATCTGCTTAAATGCGGGTTTTAAAACATATCGCCAGCGAAATTTGGCCACTAAATATTTATAATTTAAAATAAATAAATCGAATTGTTTAAAGGCGTTATGTGAAGATAATAAAGGCGCTGATTTGGATGCTGCTGTGCTCAGTGGGCGTGTTCTTTATCCGCTGTTTCTGGTGGAGAATGCTGTGTTTCAGAGTCTTGCCCAGGACTTGGTGCTTCGGTGGTTGTGGTACCCTTTGACCCGCCGCCAAATATGCTGCTCAGAGGTCCCGCCTTGAGTGCTGCTGCTGCCGCGTTACAGACGTACTTCTGACACTTGCCGCTTTCACCGCTGGCCATTACTTCTTTCAAGGGCTTGAAATGCTTCTGTAGAGAAGATGGCAACATGGCGTCCAAAACCCTGTTTTTCGAAACAAAAGTTTACAAACTGTTAGCACGATACTCTTTTCGACCTGTGTCAAGGGTTGTTAGAACTTTTTAATTGAAGCATGGTTATTGTTGATTCATTAACAAGTATTGATAATCCTTTATAGATCTGATCACTCAGTGCTTTTAGAATAATTTTGGGGCATTTCTTTCCAAGGCAATTCCTGATGGAAAGGCATTTTTCTAAAAGCTTGTCTAGAATTGTTGGTGCTGAAATCTTAAGGGTTCTTTTGCCGTAGAGTCTGAAATATCCCACGTTCCCATCTCCTTCACTAAAACGCTATAGTTGTCTTATATGAATTATACAATGTACTGAAGTGACTTAAATATCTAATCTGGAAACCGATTACATGTAAAAAGGATTAACGTATTGTCTTTTTTTCTATTTTAGGTAAGCGATGTGATGCTTTGGTTTCAGACACCATCAGCAGCCCATAGATTTTGCATTCGGTATGATCATAGTTGGTTAGATATATCCAGAGTTTGATGTGCCAGGCCAGTATCAAATCGTTTCCCTCCGATATATTCTATAGCAAAAATTTGTTTGTGTATGTTATGTACCAAACAGAAAATAAGGGTAAGTGCAAACAACTCTCTGAGGAATGAAACGTAGATTTAGATTATTTCCATCATCACTGTTTTTCAACCATTTCCGCAACATATAATTGTGAGGAGACTATTCCATGGATGGTAATTTATATTGTCCAGACTCGAGAATGAAGTTGCGTTTTTTTTTTGTATCATAATGATATCCGCCATGGATATTGAAAGCAAGGGGCTCCTAAGATTCTCGATGCAGAGACATCGAAAGAAGATGTTTTACTGTATATATGCATTCAAGGAATATCCCCGGAAATGCGTCTGCGAGGGTGACCAATATGGATATTATTTACGGTAAGGAACATCACAGCCTCAGTATGCTGAGGTTGAAATCTACCTTACCCAACTCTGGTGTGAACTGCGGAAATTCAAATGAGAAATGATGTAGGTGACTTACGAAACTACGGTAGCTCGCTTGTCAGATGCCTTGAGGATGTAGCCCAGCTCGCAGACGACCCTCTGGCGACAGTTCTCATCGGTAGACAATGCTTGGTAGGCAGCGAAGGCTTCGTGGACTCCACGCACCAGACCCAGATCCACCAAGCCTCCGATGCCGGTGGCGCCGCTGTAGCCTTCGTTGCTGCGTCCGATGACGAAGGCGATGGCGCCCAGGATTCCCAAGAGGGTGAGAAGCAGGATAGGGATGCCCAAGACCACCGCCAGGACCGCGGGAGTTGCCAGGTTCAAAAGACTGCCGAGGATGCCGCCGTCCTTGTCCTTGTCGCTGCCGCCACCGCCGCCGGACATGCCATAGTAGGAGGATCCGCCTGAGGATGGCGCGTAGGAATTGGATGAGGATGCACTCGCAGGGTAATAATAGTAGTACACATTGCCGGTGTCGTAGCTCCCCCCGTTACCGCCACCGCCGCCACCATCCCCGTACCCACCCCCGCCATAGCTGCCTCCTCCACCGCCGTAGCCGCCGCCGCCGCTGCCGCCGTAACTTCCGCCGCCGCCACTGCCGCCGTAACTTCCGCCGCCGCCACCGCCGTAACCTCCGCCGCCGCCGCTGCTGTAGCCGCTTCCGCCGTAACTTCCGCCGCCACTGTCGTACTTAGCCGCCGCTACGTCGATGGCCGTATCTCTGCGGACCACCGTGGTGGCGCTGCCGACGTGCAACAGCACGAGCGCCGCTACGGCGACGCCGAACGTCAGTTGAAGTTGTTGCATGGTGGATGGATGGTTTCTGGGAAGTGAGAGGCAACAAAATTGCATAATTGACACCGCTTGCGGCACTTTATCGCCATGGATATTCAAGATGATATTTAGAAATTGTCAGAAATGATAGCTCGTATATAAGGTGAAGCTGTCATGTTGTGGTTTCTATTAATATCCGCGAGATGGCAGGGTCCTAGACGCTATAGAGTAGGAATCACATATTTTGGAAATTTGGATAGACACGATGGAGTATGCTAATACATAATTATTATGAAACTTAATTCAAGAGCAATAATTCCTAAATTTTGAATCACGTTGGAAACTGATGTCGATTGTTACATTCAAATGATTTATATTTATAATTATTTTTCTGTAGTTTACCATGGCTTTCTGGATTCTATGCCGAAATGAAAATAGATGGGGGAAATGAAGAGAATATGCCATTAATCTTTTCATTTTCAAACTGCATGAATCGGATTATCGGACATGCATGTAGGTGCAGCATAAAATTCAGAAAAATAGCATGTTTTTTCAGTTATGACCATAGATTTAAAAAGTTTAGATATTTGTCTTGGCAACTCTTCATTAACTATGCCTGCAGATTTTTTATATTGTATTTAGTAATATACAAAATCTGCAGAGCTGGAACTTTGTTGCTTTAAAATTATTGTAAGTGTGGAATTATTCGGCTTTTGTTGCCGTAAAACGTTTTTTTCGAAATAATTGCAACTCTTAAATTCACCACAATCATTCACCGAGTGCATGGTGTGCTTTTGTGGTGAATTTGGTTGTAAGGGCCGGGAACTTTATGAAATTGCAGCATGTGTATCGGTGACTTATCGGTGATTATTAGACATAGAAAGGGTAAATTTTTTAATAATAATTTTTAGTGATTAATGCGGCGATGGCAAATTATTAGGGCTTAGCACATGATTAAAGATTATTCGCGTAATCCGAAAAGTAGACAATGACAAAGGTGACAAGCCCATTTTACGACTCCTTGTTTTCTATTGCTTTGAATACAAATAGTCATATTTTGGGATAGGCCAAAAAATTTTCCCCTTGAATTTGACTTCATAAAAAAATGGACTAACATTTTATCCTCCTTGTTGACCCACAAGTGGTTGCAGGGTCAACAGTAATATAGCTTACGAAAGCAAATTTTGATTTCTGATTTCCATAAGAGGAAGCGGAAATTCTACAAAAACATTTTTTTGCTAGGAATTTGTGGGCAGCCACACTACATTCTTGACCCAGAACTGTGCCAGAATATTGGGCTCAACCGTGAGGAGATTTCTCGAGCTTCGCATATAGTGGCATTGTTAGTGAATCACAGCGACATCTAGTGATCACGTGGCAAAGTTATTTTGGACCTGATCACATTTTTTAAGTACCTGGTCTATGCAAATCGGATGCATAAGCATCCCATTGGCTCATTCCAGAGCCCTCCGTTGGAAAGGAGTAAACCTATCTTATCTTTACGTAGGAGTCAAGTCACGTGCACTGCACGTTTTATAGATGGTCAATTAAACCAGTAATAATTGAATTGAGAGAAATGTTTCCATATATAGTAGTCAAATTTATAATTTATGAAATGGATTTATCAACATGCTTTCATGAGACTACTGCTATCTTCTTCTAGAAAATAACGACCTTTTCTGCTATTTTGTTTTGGTAACACGAGTTAAAATAGGCAAAAATTTCAGCGCCATCTTCAGGTTGATTATGGCAGTTAGAATGTTAGAGCCTTGTCCACAATTTGCTGGACATTTAGATCTTGGCTTATGATGCATACTTACCGAGAGATCGAAATTCTTGCCTAGGTCTGCTTGATATTTCTCCGGCGTATCACTCGTGTTTCCCCGTGGTAGTCCACAGATTACTGAAATGGAACTGTTTTCTAGTCGATAAGACCGTATCTTAGGATTAATGTTCGTTTTTGAAATGCTGCGAGATGACTGATGCCGGTTTGAAAAATCTTCCATCTTTTTATACTTAGTTTGTGTGTCACAAATTGCAATCGACAACAAAAGATGGGAACCATAAGAGTGTGAACTTGTATCCTTTCGTTACCTAACAAAGGCATTTTTGCCGACTGTAGCCCTGGCCATGACTAGGCGCATCTGAAGGGTTTAATACACGAATTCCCACATTCAAAAAAGTTGAATCCACTCGGCGCGAGCATTTAGAGGTTAAGGTTTTTTTTTTGTATGGAGGGAAATGAATAGAAAGCCTGCTGCTTTATCATCGTCGTGGAGGGGGCCCAGCAAACGGAAAGATTGACAGACGGGACTGGGTTTCGCATGCTGGTAACATCTCGAAGGTAACCTTGATATTCAGGGGCCAGATGAAACCGTAACCTACTTTCTCTGGACATCGGAGAATTTTTAGACAACGGATTTTCAAAAGTGGCCGAAATGTTGAAGCATCGCGAATGAATGAGGCAGGTGGGAAATGGCGACACTCCTTCTGACTGTTTATTCTTTATCATTGAAGTGCATGCTCATGGTAACCTCACTAACATCCGATTATCTATTTGGATTCCTCTTAACTTCTTCACCTTAATTCCTGCTGCTTTTTCGTGGGGTTCTTATCTCGACAAATAATAGCGAGAGGTGTTGGCAGGGCACTTTAGGCCATTTATGACCTTTTAAAAGCTGCAGTGATTGATCACTCAATAATTAGTTGGTTTTTGTATTTACTTCCGCTTTCGCCATGCTGTTTGTTATTGTCACGTCTTTTGAGGCTCAATGTCAACATCAAAAAACCCAATAATGTTGCTTAGACTACTGGTGATTTTTCTTATTTCGGTTTTCCGCTGATGTTTCAAGAGATGTAGACGTGTTCCTCTAAGACACCCTAAACATTCATCTGTCTTCTATCATCTTTTTTTTTTTAACTTTATGGGCGTCTTGAAAAAATATCCATTTTTACGATTTGTTTTCATGTACTGTATATCTGCGCTCAGTCAAACAGAAAGAGGGCAGAAAAATAAGTCAAATCTTTATATACAATATTATGCAGTATACATGTACATATATATTTGTCCACGCAAGGGTGATCAATTTGGTGATTTAGTCGACCAGAATTTTTTCTCCATGCCAATTTGGTGATCAAGAGCACTTTCGTGTAAGTATAAAATTTGCACAAAAAAAATTGGAATCGATAATTCAATAGTCACTTTGGACCGTGTAATTTCATTTATTTTAATTCGAATTTCATTCATTTTATTTTGGATAAAAAAAGGAACTCTTTGGGACTTTATCAGGTTTAATGGTGTTTGTTCTGATTCGTATTGATTCATGTCTGCAGACTACAATGTGTTTAATGACACTTGCATTCTATGATTTTAGTTACTTGCTTCATCATGAACCGTTGGATTTCTTTTATGAATTACATGTATCTCGCACAATTGGCTGTTGCGCAGTATGCACAGGTGGCGCAGAGATTTTGGAATTCACTATCCATTGTCAAAAGATACATTGTAGTTGAGGTGCATGCCGTATTTTGCATCTTTAGAAAGCATTTCAGTCTTATTAGCAATTTTATTTCCTCTTAACGTAATGCGAACTTGAATGAATTAAACTATTTGGAGTCGTAATCTTTAATTCAAAAGTACCTTATTCTCATTGTCTTTTTTTCTATAAGGTTAGGAATTCATGGTTGCCAATGATAATTAACTTCTTGTCTTCTCAGCCTGTCATTGCGCGTGTTTGCTGACTTCATGCTTAGAATGAATTTTAAGTTTATTATAAGATAGGGTTATGTGCAAGCAGGTTGTTGGAAAGTTTATACCGGAATATCGTGCATTTTTATATAAAGCTTGCAGTATATGCATGCACATTATGAGAACAGCACATCAAAAATATTCCAATTTCATTTTATTTCTGGGGTTCAATTCACGCACATTTGGTGAATGCATGCCCTGCATTTTGTGAATGCATGTATCCTACAACAATACCGATTGATATGGGGGATTATCACCGCGTCGCGATGGAACCTTATCATCAGCGTTAAATTGTGTTTCTAGATAGCTTTTAAAAGTTCATTCTATCGTCGATTTAAAAAAAAAGACCAATAATATAGGTATAATATTGCTAAAGGAATGATACGCTGCCCAATTGCTGATTCATATGGACACGCTAGTCCAGCTCAGTATATAGATCCCGAATCGTGCAACAGTATTTTGAAGTACTACCTTTTTGAGTTATTAAGATGAAATTAGAAGACTTTGGTGTCAAAATTTACAGTAAAGGTTGTGTCAGGAATAGATGTTTTGCTACTCTATATAGTTGATAAGAAGAACAAACATTGTCTATATATATATGATATTTGGTGCGTGTTTCAAAGGTGGGCAATATTGATATTACTTGGATTATAGCGGCACAGATTTTTTTAAAGATATTTCCTACTAGAGAGAAATATTTTGTCCATTGTTCTAATAAAATAAATATGTATACATGAGCTTTTGTTTCTGCTGTGCAAAGATGTGAACACTCTGTGTAATACAGAAAATTGACAGCCAGCAAATTTTGACTTCTGTTTGAAATACAAACTAATATTCGTGTTTTGGAGCTTATATACACTTTATTGGCTCAAATTTCTGAACAACTGCCGAGGCGTCATACAAGTTGAAAAGGACACAGTTCCTTTCGTATTCATTTAGTTTGACTTCGTGTAGGAATTGAAGGCCACCAAGAAATGAAAGATAGAAAATAAAAATATGGAAGTATAGCTAGGCAATACAGCATATTGATTGATCTGCTATTTTTGCAAAGACGTTTCTAGACATTTATATGCAAATTATTTACATGTTCGGTTTTTTTCTGGTAAACTCGTTGACAAACGTATACCGTATAATTTAAGCCATCCACACATATTCACGAAATTTATTGAAATGTTTCTGTGTATAATGGGGATCTTAACAAGATGTTAATCATAAATCACAGTCTGGTAAATCATTACTGTGACATGAACTAGTTGTCCAAAATATAGCAGCAGGTTAATTATGGATCACGAAAAATGTCATGGCGGCCATGTCATGGGCAACAGGTTTCTGGGTTTCGAGATTCCATTTCTAAATAATTAAAGGACGGGTAGAGTACGACATTCTAATTAAGATAAATAGGCTATTATTTTCACAAATAACCAGCTTAATTATCCTTAAATTACGCTGGAAATTTAATAAACGAGTTTAATATAAAATATATAGTCATCTAATTTTTCGGGTTTTGAACACCGGATGTGATGACATGTCGATCATGCTCGGAAAGATTGCAGTGCTATCAGATGCCATGTCTTACCAAAATCCGAAAACTTAATCAATGGACAGTTAACCGTTTTGAAATACCGAATTATTTTGTCAACACTGCCGGATGAATCTCCGGTGGTCCTTAACATTGATGTGTTCTTTATAATATCTCGCTATATGATTTCTTTTATGAATATACAGCTAGGTTGCATCTAAAATTATGAAACTGAACAGTATAAATAATAATTCTAAAAAAAATAATGGAAATGACAACTGGATACTACACCTATCTATTAACCCCCTTGATTTCCCCCCCCCCCTTTCCGACATTTCTGCGTGAATAACAACGGGGGGTAGTTTAAACTCGTTCAAATCAATGCCCGCTATTTATGGATGACCCGTAAAACAACTTAACCTTGACCAATGCAATTTCATCGAACCAAGTATATTATCGTTTTCTTAATTCACGTTTTGTCGTTCTGCAGACTACCTTGACCATGGTTTTTCAGGCCTAATATGACTCAACGAATTGCAACAGATATTCAAAAAGAGGACATGGGAGTGCGGAATATAATTTCAGTTCATATCACATCCGTATTCGATAGTCTTTTATCTGTTTTCGTTATTTTTCTCGACCCTTTTTTATTCTTTGGTAAATTCAAGGCGGAACTGATGGAGGTAACGTCTTGAAAAATGGCGACCTACCGCCCCACTCAACACAAACCGAAACCTGAATTATCTAATTGCATTTTCTTTCCATTATGCAAAATCGCCATATGAAAGCACCTACACTTTTCTCGGTATTTCTATTTTCATGCAAAAAAAGCCAACAACTGGATGCAGTCGAACACTGATAAGTGGAAATCGACCCTGCATCGAACTTTTTTCCACTTACCCGGTTTTTTCAGTTATCGGGTTTTTGCGTGATGCATTTAAATTAAACCAGTTTCTGCCCAAATTAGTCAAATACAGTGTAGCTTAATCTCTTAAAAGAGCATTTATTGATAAAAACATATAAACAAAGCTTTAAACGAATGCATGTACATTCAGTAGTAAGATCTAGCAATAGAAGAGGTCCAAGAGGAGAAACAGTAAAATGTACATGTTGATCAGCAGGAACATCAATAAAAGTGGTCAGAAATTTTCTTCAAGTTTTTGACCAACATAATACTGAACAATGCACTACAATGATTAATATAGTACAATATCCCCGTTTAATAGTGTATATAGGCTAATGAAAGGCGCGATTTTCTCCAATTCTGGTACATTGTAATTCATGCAGATGTTACATGTTCACTGTATCGCCCTCACTGTTGCCAAATAGTTTTATACACTGAAAAGCGGGAATTTTCCCTGTCTTACTGCTGTAATAAATGCGACGTATACTGACTGCTGCCAAAGATTCATTATAGAATGCAAGGCGTCATTTCCACTTATCCGGTATTAAATATACACAAATACTGCACATGGGGCTTGCAAATAATTGCCACATAGCGGATTTTTCATTTAGGAGATTTTCACTTATCGGGTTTTATATAACATTGAAAACGTATTCAAAAAGTTCGGGGCTTTGAAATGTTTCGCGTTTATCCGGTTTTTCCACTTGTCGGGTTTCTACTTATCCGGGTTCAGCTGTATTCTCAGTTCGTGTTTGTCTGTAAATAACAGCTCATTTTCGCCTTCACTTCAACGATTTCATCGAAAGAGAGCCATTTCGTTAGACATGTTACCTTTTTCTCCATTGTGTATGTACTCTGCTATTATTTGCTCGAATTAAACATCTTATCGACAAATAATTTCTTTCTATGCAGAGCAAATATTTATAATCGTGAAACGACTTCCGCGCTTTTTTTTGCATTAAACGGTTAACCCTGATACAGTATGTTGAAATTGATTAATTATCCTGATTGGCTCTGCATTGCTCTTCGATGAATATTGAGACAGTTAGTAGACTGACCACTGTCTATTGCATTTTTCAGGGTTCCCCCAGAAATTTCAATTTCAACTAACCTGACTTTTCTCTGACTTTTCCAGGTTTGAAAAAAAATTTCCCTGACCTATGACAACGTGAAAAATTGACATATTTTCCAAAATTGAC
>JAQGAO010001318.1:0-25231 GCA_034697705.1 Ommatoiulus sabulosus
GAAATACTATCAAATATATCAGCAAGTCATAATTCAGGAATTCAAGAAGGAAGGACAAACGCAATTCTTCAAAAAAATTGAACTGAACGGGGTCACGGTCAGTTTTAGGCCTATGTGTTGGATAAAGTAAAAAGTTCATGAAAAAAGTGAACTATATTTATTATATCAGGACAGGAATTTAATGAACAACCCCCCTAAGAGGGGGCCTTTGAGGCATTTTGGGGACAACCGAAATAATAAATAGGCTACGTGAGAAAAGCGTTGTAGGCTGCGTACATGGCCTAAATAGGATATGGTTTATGAGTTTCAAAACCACAAATTAATGTCACGATGCATATTTATCTAGGAAAAGCAAGGTTACATAGCTATAAATTGCATGAAAGCGCAATTGCAATTTGCTCCTCATAAATTTTAATTAAAAAGATGACGGCTCCACCAAGGGTCATCAATACGACTGTAAGCACTGCACGTAACAACATTGTAACCTGACATTGCAATGCAATCTAATTAACGAAAGCACAAGTATTAATTTTCGTACGATAATCAATAATAAGTTATTTCAGGAAATCGTATCCGGTCTCAAATGCTACAACGTCGAGTTATCTGATATTGTTTTATAACTCAGCTCGATGACACTTATGTCCGCAGTTGGCGCTATATCCCATCATGCCATCGAGTAAATAAGATTGAAAATTAAATACTATACTATAAATAGTTAATTTGCATGGAACTTTCAAATGATCGATTTGTTATTAAAGTTTATCAGTGAATTATCTCAAAAAAAGTTGAGAGAAAAATTCTGTAGTTTACCAACGGTTCGTCATTTTTAAGTTGATTTTATTAACCATGATAGTTTTGTATAACATTTTTTCAGAAATATATGAATATTTGCAACAAAATCTTTAAAAAACGATAGTGTAGAAATGTCAGCAGTTTAGAAAGAAACAAGTTTAATAACTTAATAACTAAAGGGTTCCCCCAGATATTCCATATTCAACCTCCCTGGCTGTTTAGATTTTTAAACAAATTTCCCTGATCAACGACAAAATTGACATGCCAATGTCACCACGATTTTGCATCGATATTTTGCAAAATTATCATTAACATTTTTTAAAAATTTACAAATTTGTATTCGGAAAACATTAAAAGTTTTACAAATATGCACTAGGAAACAGTTGAAAATGTTGTACATTTGCACTGGAAAAGGTTGACAATCTTGCAAATCTATATTAAAAGAATTTGTGAAAATTTGTCCTCGAAAACTGTTGAAAACTTTGCAAAACTGTACTCTGAAATTGTGAAAATTTGTACTGAATGTTTTTAAAAAAAAGTTTGCAAATGAGCTCTGAACTAACCAAGTAGAATCATACATTTTGGATTGTGACAATATTAATACGTTGAATTTCCCTGACCTTCTCAAAATAATTTATTTCTTCCCTGAATTTTCCAGACATTTTCAAGCTCCCTGACTTTTCCATGAATTTCCAGGTCTGGGAGAACCCTGAATTAACATTAATTAACAACCAAAATTTTGTTAATTAATGTCTTATATTGGTTACTAACCGAATTGCATAACGAGAAAGCTGTTTATTAATGGGAAATCACCAAATCAGTTTTAAATCCATTTTTCACGAATTTTTCACGAGTGTAAAGACAAGTTGTGTTACGCAACAAATAACAACAGGTTCTTGTATTTATTATTAATGTGATACTTGCCATTAATCATGTTATTTATTCTATGTCAAAAATGTTATTAGTGACCTAGCTGTTAGTAAACAAAATCAAACTTGGCACTACTTTTGTCTGACATCTTGGCTACCAGTCAGATTTGGTACTTTTCGAAATGACCTCTTCACAAGAAAATGATACAAACAAGAAGACACATGCAATTTGAAAGCGGGCTACAACACAACTGTCTCACCAGACATTGACATGAACAAACTCGTACGAAAAAGGATCATCTAGTTTTTTTGTAGCTTGCCCATATTGCGGTTTACATGCGGCAAATAATGGTTGAGTGACCTATATGTACACTGCGTTGTGCTGAATGCTGCATCGCAAATATTTACAAAAGCACGTTTCAGAGACGAAGATATTAGTTCGGCAATATACACTAATATGTTATTTGTAATAAAACAAAAACTTATTTGACGACAGTAGACCAGCTGTGGAATAGCTGAGGCCATGGCAAGAAACCAATTTCTGGACTCAATGAGTCTTTCACGGAATCTCGATCAGCGTTGATGGAAGTTTAACGTCACTCTGGAAGTGATCTTTGCACAAGACTTTGCAACAAATCAGAAGACGTGGCAACAAATTCAACGTACAATCAAATAATTTAGGACAATTACATATATATTGCCCATGGCGGCGTGGGCCCGTGCTACATGACGTCTGCTGAGTTGTCCAATTTAAAATGGCGGATGATTGTTGCGAATGTTGGGTAATGAAGTTTATATATTTCAGTTTTCACTGCGCATGCGCATGGCTGCCCTCCCATAAAGTTTCCGGAAGTAAATTGCTAGAAATTGTAGGCAATTGATTACAACTGAAAAATTTCCCTTTGTTGCACACATGGATCAATACATTATATTTCCCAATATATCCCTAGCTGGGAATATAATATTTGCGAAGGAAACATTTTCACACACACGGGGAAATATCAAGCAACAAATATTCTGAAAAGAAATTTCCAGTTATAAATGGCCTCGTGTATGATGGCCTTTACGTACATGTACATAAGTTTACGAGGAACTTTATATTTGGAAATAAATGGCGAGAAATTGCGGGAAAGTTTTTCACCTGAAACAATTTCCTAATCCTGCAAACAAGGAGCGATACTTTCAGAATATATCCCTACAGTATAATGTACAGTATTTGACAGCACTGTTACAAGGAGGGGGGGGGGTAGGTGGTAATCTAATTTTCATTTTCATCAAGTGGTGTAGGGAGATATGATAATTTCATGCGAGATACTCAATTGCACTACCAATTATTTTCATGGATAATGATCAACAGTTAATAGCTGGATAAAGAAAAAAAAATTTACCTTACAGTCTCGCAATAGTGGGTTTTCCGGTCACATTTTAGACATTATTCTTCCTGATGGGATGATGGAGTCCCAAAAAATAAAACAATTGTGCATTCTACACTTAATTCACGTTTCGAAGACAATGGACCCAAATATTGCAGCATGCAAACGTGGACATTACAAAGCAAGTTTTGGGGGAAAAGGGGGTTATTTTTAAATTTCACGCCAAGGTGTGAATTTTTTGGCCGTCTGGTGGTGAACTTAACTGGGTTATGGCGCTGTGGAAGAAGTTTTAGGCGGTATATTTGAATCAGTTACTTTTTATTTCTCGGTCGCAAATTGTAGTGATTTTGAAGATTACTAGTTGAAAATCTGAAATTACTTTCTGGACGTTTGTACGTGATATGGCAGATGATTTTACATTTGTTTCGGAGTTTGTGGAGTGGGATTTTGAGGACTTATGGGGGGTGTTCTGGGATATGGCCTTCTTCGTGGCTGAGGGAATTTACATCCATGGAAATACATGTAAAATGATGTACTTAATTCAGCTCCTGATGAAGGCCTAGAGCCGAAACGTTGAGAGAATAAAACATTGGTAGTGAAATTGAAAATCTCGCATCAAATTAAGGTAAACTAATTCGACAGCAGTGCTTTTATTCCACCCTCGGCACCCTGTGACGTTTATCTTTCCTGATTGGCTTTCCAATATGAGAAAACTTTTGTGCATGACTGTAAAACCTATTGACGTCAGTTTCTTTCCACGCGGTGAAATATATCGAGCAATAACATATCTGGAAAGTTGTTTCGGGATATAATTTTCCTCGTGTGTGACGGCCTTAAAACCAATAACGTCAATTTGTTTCCAGCAATAAATGGCTCAGAATATAGGATCATAATTTCTATTCTGGAAATATCTTCGGAAATAGTATTTGCGAAGGAAATATGTTCGCACACACGGGGAAATACCAAGCAACATTGTTTTTTAAAATAAACTGCATCGTGTGTGATGACCTCTACATGATTAGTTTGTTTCCAGAAACAAGCTGCAACAATAAGTTCATCTAGGTCTCCAATTTTTTAAGCGAATTAAACTAAAAGAAGATAAACCCAAATAAAATTTATTTCAACATGAATTTCGTTGGGCAACTGAAATACTGTATTGTAGAATTCACAAAGATTTTAAGTTTCCATGCTGGGACCATTGCAGATTGCTGACAAGAACATCAAATTGCTCAACCTGTATATAAATTTATGGGTGTTGCCAAGCGTCTTTCCCAAACCAAATTTTCTCCAACGGTGTCAAATTGAGTTATCATTCAGGAACGTGGCATATTTTTTCGCCACCTTCCACACAATGGAAGTGAGAGTGCATTTAGGCCTACAAAGATTCCCTTTCATTTCTCGTGCCATGACCTCTTTGTCTTCCTAAATGATAATACTGCGGTGTTTTTACGCCTGATTTTCCTGCTGCTAACAAGCAACGAGTCATAAAGCCATTGTGAAAAGGTGGAGCACCTCTGTGACGTCACAAAGATCTCGGTCGACGTTGAACCTGTCTAAAGCACCAAACAGCAAGTTCACCTAAAAGTTCAGTCTAGTCTTTGAAAGAAGGCATTACAAATTTACAACAACTACAGAACACAGACAGCAGCACAGACTCAGCCAATTCAAATAAAAATGTAAATTCATACAAATGAGCAGTATACGTGTCATTGACAGTCTACAAGCAACTAACACTGACATCTATAGCTTTCAATGGATGATTATCTGTTCGTCATTGATGTTAGAACTTCTAGTGCAAAACACCATCATTTGTATTGCGCAACTCATGCTGAAGAGAATCATTCTTGACATGGGTTAGGTTTTTTTCCCCAACATCATGCAATCTGCTAAATTGATTCTGGCAGTTCCATTAGGAGAATGCTTATGTAAACATCTGGATTGATAAAGCCTAAATGGATACTTTTGAGAAAACTTAAATTGTACATCTTTCTAATTTTTTTAGGGACATGGATGACTAGCACACTTGCTTCACCGAGAACTTAACGTTGTTTATAATTCTTCAACGCCGTTTCCTCGAAATGCTTCAACAGTGCTCAAACAATGTTTCCTCAAAATGTTTCAGTAATGTCTCATGGAAATGTTTCAACAATGTTTCCTGGAAATGCTGCAACAGTGCTTCCTCGAAATGTTTCAACACTATTTCCTCGAAATGCTTCAATAATGTCTCCTTAAAATGTTTCAACAATATTTCCTCGAAATGCTTCAACAATGTCTCCTCAAAACGCTCCAACAATGCTTCAACAATGTCTCCTCAAAACGCTCCAACAATGCTTCAACAATGTCTCCTCAGAATGTTTCAACAATATTTCGTCGAAATGCTTCATCAATGTCGCCTCAAAATGCTTCAACAATGTTTTCTCGAAATGTTTCAACGATGTTTTCTCGAAATGTTTCAACGATGTTTTCTCGAAATGTTTCAACAATGTTTTCTCGAAATGTTTCAATAATGTTTTCTCGAAATGTTTCAATAATGTTTTCTCGAAATGTTTCAACAATGTTTTCTCGAAATGTCGCCTCAAAACGCTTTCTCGAAATGCTTCAACAATGTCGCCTCAAAACGTTTCAACAATGTTTTCTCGAAATGTTTCAACGATGTTTTCTCTAAATGTCTCAACGATGTTTTCTCGAAATGTTTCAACAATGTTTTCTCGAAATGCTTCAACAATGTCGCCTCAAAACGCTTCAACAATGTTTTCTCGAAATGCTTCAACAATGTCGCCTCAAAACGCTTCAACAATGTTTTCTCGAAATGTTTCAACGATGTTTTTTCGAAATGTTTCAACAATGTTTTCTCGAAATGTTTCAAAGATGATTTCTCGAAATGTTTCAACAATGTTTCCTCGAAATACATCAACAATGTTTCCTCGAGATGCTTCAACAATGCTTCCTCGAAATGCTTCAACATTGTTTCATCGAAATGCTATTTTAGAGAAAGATATGGATATACAACATAATGTTGTATTGGGACGCCCCTGAAATGTAAGCCTCAGATGCACTCTACATCATACATGTCCAATCTCATGTCATGTTTGGCACTTTCCCCGGTAATGTTTGAACGGCGCCTCAACGTGTTTCGTCAAATAGGTATCAAACCCTACATTAACATATTCCATCAAAAAGAGCTCAACGTTTCATCGAAAGATGTCAACGTTGCTTCACCAACTATCTCCAAAAAACGTGTTCAACTTCAGGGACAAAACCGTTCATGCGCAACTGTTATTTATATCAGGAGATGCTTTCTGAATTTTTAACATCGCAGCAAGGTACAGGCTTGACCAAAGAATGAGCATGCAGCTTCGACCTTCGATTTTCCGTCACTTATTCTGGGTTGAGCCAGAAAATTGGCATCAAAACCCAGATCCAAAGCACCTCGAGCAAACGCTACGTGCATGCATCAGATCCCCCATCCATGCAGCCTCCCAGAATTGCCTCGCTTATCGCCTAAGTAAGTGGCTTCCAGAGCAGTAACGTTCATTCCGTTTAACGACTTCGGCCTAATTGGACACCCCAGCTAATCCAGTCCTGCTCTTCAGAGAGACCAGTGAGGGATTCTCTAGCTGCTGCTTTCCTTTAATTACTCCCACGCTTTTAATTTTCGCAATTGCAAGCACGCCGTAGAAGACGTTCCAAAAAGCCAGAGTTTTTCCAGCGATTGCACTTGCTGCGAATCAATTTGCCAGCTGCGAACTGCCAATCCTGGGCTAATCGATATATGCGCTTCGGCATTGGCCAAGTCGTAAAACCCACGATGATACATCGTGGATTATGGCAAACAAACGAACTCGTCATTACTGAGAGTGGGAGGCGTCGAGGTTGCCGAAATAGAAACTGAAAATCCGTCACACCCTATAGCTTCAATGACGCAACCAGAATATGTCCTCGCGCTTTTACCTGGTGCGAAGTGCGACAGAGATGAGCAACAGTTGACGCATGCGTGGACATCGAGAGGAGACTTGGTAGATAGTAGTTTTCGATGGAGTTGCACGCAATGAAATATGGCATCTACATTCATTTCATGTTCCGTTTTTAATTGTTCCTATGCTTATACAGTGAAACCTGTTAAGAGTGACCACACAAAAAATGCAGAGTTGGTCACTGTACACAGGTGGTCACTATACAAAGAATGCATGAATTACATTAAAATAATGTACTGTACACTGTACTTATACAAGTAGACTGTAATGAATGTAGTAAAAAAACCACAAAACCAAAAACTACAGAATCATCATTTCCATGGGTTAAAGAAAGATGTAATGCGACTCATCTGTTATCTGGTCACTTTATAAGGTACATTCCCTTACAAAAATTTAAGGTATCATATTGGTTGATTCCAGGTATCTAGTAGGTATCAAAGTATATTTAAGGTCTCTTTTAGGTATCACAAATTTACAACCTTGAAAAGATACATACCTATGATAGGTATATTTAGGTTTCTTTATAGGTTCCTAATAGGTATCAATTAATAATTAGTTGTTTATATGTTTCAAATAGGTATCAATCAACGAAATGTTTAAGGTATTAAACCTTGATACCTTAGAAGGTACTGGGTACTGATCTGCATACAAACTAACCTTCCTGATACCTAAAAAAATACCTTTCCGATACCTAAATGAACTTGATACCTATTAACAACTTAAAAAATACCTTCAGATTTTTGTAAGGGTTGACAATGTAAAAATTGCAAAAAAGACAACACACATTGGTCACTGTACACAATAGACAGGTGGCCACTGGTCACTATACAGAGATTTTTTATGCAGGAAATGTACACTAGAAAAAACAATACACTAAAAAGTGGTCAAAATAAACAGGTGGTCACCATGCAAAGGTGGTCACTTTTACAGGTTTTACTGTATATAGGGTAAAAATTGATTCACTAAGTAGCAAAATTTTTGGTCATTTTCTTCACATAAATGACTAATTCGGAAGCACGTCAGAAAACAACGACATTTTTGCGTCGTTTTATTTTGGAAAAATGACCTCACGGAAACACGTCATAAAAAAATGACGTTTTTATAGGACCAAAACATGACGTCAAATCCCAGAAAAATCATTTTTTGGCCATTTTCTTTTAAATGACCAATTCGGAAACACGTAGTCAGAAAACGACGTTATTTTTTGTCATTTTATTTCGGAAAAATGTCCACTTAGAAATAGGTAATAAAAAATTGCTTTTTTTTACCAAATAAATTACGTCTTGATGACCAGCAAATGGCGTCATTTTTATCTAAATATGACGTCAAAAGGAGAGTCATTTTGGCGCCATTTTTCTGGTCACAAATGACGTCACTTTTTGGTCATCTTGCTACATGGACACTATCTAAAACCCTAAATACTAAATACTGAAGGACTGACAAATCTATATGGTCTATAGATTTACGAGCGAATTTATCCTCTTGTAGTTTGATTCGTCAACATTACACATGATGACTGAAATGCTATGTTCACTAGGAATAGTTTGGATGGAGTTGAGGACTCGACTTACTTAAAGGGACCAGTCTTGAGGAATCGTATCGGGTAACATTGGGCATAGGGGTAAATACAGCTTGCTTGTGATTTTTTCTCACAACTTTAGATTTGTCCTCTCAAACCTAATTTGTCCCCTGGAATCAGACATTTCAATCATCCTGTACATGTATAGTTAATTCATTTGTTTGAAACAAACTTAATTGTTAAGACGATAAACGAAGGTGCGAAAATTAAACGAAAACGTTTTTAGCAGACGATTTTGGATCCTTGAAAAGTTTACTTATTTTCAAAATAAACGGAATAATTGAAAAATTGAATTTTTTTTTTTTTTTTTTGTTTGTTTCTTAGGTTAGCCGAACTACGAGGTATAACTAAATCTTGAAGTTTTTTCCTTCCTTACAAGTAAACTGCCATGACATTACTTGGAAGTCTCGCATCCTGCATCAAGTTAGGAGCCAGAAAAAGCTCTGCATGCATGTACTACAACATGGCTGCCGAGCAACGTTTTTTATGGCGCATGACGTCAAACGCAAGAGGACAACGATCAGGAAAAACATGACAGTGAACACTCGTCAATGCAAAATTGGCAATGGGTTATATTCGGGAGTTGTGTCATTCAGGGTTTTACCGAAAAGCACTTCCCCGTGTACTTATTCACACTCCGCTACGCCTCTCATCTCACGCATAAAGCTATCTTCCTTCATTTGCATATGATTCACGGGGTTTGGCACCAAAATCCTAGTTTGGAGATCCACACTGAGCTCAATTCGATGAGGAAGACTAGATGGAAAATTATTTCTTGTTCTACAGGGTGGGTCTTGAAACTACGCTAAAGACCCTTTTCAAGGTTGCATAAGACTGCAGGAACGCTGACAGAAATCCTGACTTGCTTCGCAGGGTTCCCCCAGAAATTTTCGTTTCCAACTTCCCTGACTTTTCTTGGTTTTTAAACAAATTTTCCTGACCAATGGCAATGTCAAAATTTACATATGAGAATGTTATCCACAATTTTGCCAAATCGACACAGGATTTCGAAAAAAAAAATTTAAAAATTTAACAAAAGATATATTTTTTTAAATTTTACAATGGATATTTTTTAAAAATTTAACAAAAAATATTTCTTAAAAATATTACAAAATTAACGTGATTTTTTTTAAGTTTTACACATTTGTATTCGGAAAATGTAGAAAATATTGATTTGTACTATGAAAAATTTCGGAATTTTGCAAATTTGTCCTCGAAATCTGTTAAAAATTGTGCAAATTGACAATTTTGAAAATTTTTCCTCGAAAACTTTGAAAATTGTGCAAATGGCCCCGAGCTAACCAAGTGGAAACATTAATGTTGGATTATGACAAACATTAATACGTCTAAGTCTTTCTTTCTGACTTTTCCTATACCTTTCTAGACATTTTCAAATGTCCTTACATTTCCAGGTTGTCAACGTCTGGAGTAACCCTGTTCAAGCTGCCTTTGAGGAATCGGGGGCACGTACATTTTACAACAATAAACGTTTTTTAAGATCAAGAAACTTCCATGTTTTTGTGTACAATTTCATTAATTTTAGATAAGAATTTTAGAGGCGGTGTTTAATCCCCCGTCTACACAGTTGTTGAAACGCACGTCTTAAGTAATAAACAACAGTTATTAGATAATTAAGTTACAGGTTTCATGTTGCAATAAAAAAAACCTGTACACGATGCCATGGAGTGTATTCATTTAAAAACGCAAACATAAAACTATAAATCAAATTAATTATATACACGTAACAAAGTTTCCATCGTAAGTAATGCTTTAAACCCGACATGAACTTGAGTGACCCCTCTCGAAAACTTATTTTCAAAATGCATTTCATTTGCATATGGGCTAAGCGCAAACTCAGACCCAAACGCCCTTTAAGTAAGCAGTTATAGCATAATTAACCCAATTATTAATAGTATTCTCATCAGACATACTTATCGTTCACCCTGTACATGCCAAACGATCAGTAACATATCGCAAAATTGGTCAATAAATATTGAATTACTTAACAATGTATTCTTGATAAACTGTATAAATGTTACAGACTGATATCTAGTATGTTAACATCTTTTCTTAAAAGTTTCTTTGTACCTGTGGAAACTAGCGTTAAGGTCGTAAGTCACTCACGAGGAGAGTTATATCCAGAAATAAATCGCGAAAAATTGCTGGAAAGTTACTTCAACTGAAACAAATTTCCCGTTGCTGCACACATGGAGCAATATTTTCAGAATATATCCGTACAATATATGGCAGTACTGTTTCAAAGTGAAATGTGTGAAAAATAACTTGACAGCACTGCTTCCATCCTATGACGTATGTATCTTTCCTGATTGGCTATCCAACAGAAAGTAACTGTCGTTCACGACTGTAAAACCTATGACGTCAGTTTCTTTCCAGAAATAAGTTGCTGAGAATAGGATTATTTTCTATTCTGTGAAACATATTTGCGAATGAAACGAATGACGCATGTCTTTCCGGATTGGCTATCCAACAAAAAGAAACTTTTGCGCATGAGTAAACCTTTTTATATCAGTTTCTTTCCAGAAATAAGTTGCTGAGATTAGGATCATTTTCTATTCTGGAAATAATTTGAGAAGGAAACGAATGACCTTTGTCTTTCCCGATTGGCTATCCATAAAAAAAGAAACTTTTGCGCATGAGTAAACCTTTTTTACATCAGTTTCTTTCCTGAAATAAGTTGCTGAGATTAGGATCATTTTCTAGTGTGGAAATACATTTGAGAAGGAAACGAATGACGTATGTCTTTCCTGATTGGCTATCCAACAAAAAGAAACTTTTGCGCATGAGTAAAACCTATGACGTCAGTTTATTTCCAGAACTAATTTGCTCAGAACAGGATCATTTTCTATTCTGGAAATATATTTGCGAAGGAAATTTTCCCAACACAATGGGAAAATATCAAGCAATAATATGTGAAGGCCTTTAAAGTTGTTACCCACAAAGTTTGTTTCATAATTTTAATTCCTAAATGTGTTTATAATGCCAAATTGGAGGAGAAATTGGTGCAACCACGACGTCATAAATTCTTCAAAACTCTTCTGACCGCCAATACAGCTATACAAAAAGTTTCAGTGAAGCTCGAATTTTGTGTGCAAGGATTTTGGGCAAGCATGCAGTTTCTTCAGGTGCTGCTTTACTTACACGATTTGTCGTTTTCCCACACCTTCCATAGCAGACAAAGAAAAAGCAGTATAACAAAGCTGGTTTTCTGCATGAATGCATTTTGGAAAACCAGTAAACCAGAACGGCCGAGCCAGCGAAAATGATTGTTTTCAAGTTGTCCACCAAATCGGGATCAATAACAGAAAGGCACTTCATTGAGAAGTGCCCTCCTATATTTAGGGTGCGTCAATACACCTGATTCGAATTGGAATCGGACTTAGGATTTATAACCGTTTAACAATAAAATCTGGTTTCTATAGTCAATATGCAGTAGCACAGTAAGTGAGACAATCATAGGAAATAGATACCTGGTAACTCATAAAGGTAACAAATATGAAGGTTCCCCCCCAGAAATTTCATTTTCAACTTCCCTGACTTTTCCAGGTTTTAAAAAAAAAATTCCCTGACCAATGACAATGTCAACAATGTACATATTTTGCAAAATCACATTGCAGATTTGTCCTCGGAAAACGTGGAATATGTTGCAGATTTGTCCTCGGAAAACGTGAGAATGTTTGAAAATTTCTACTCAAAAAACGTGGAATTTCTTGCAAATTTATAATGGGAAAACGTGAAAAAATGTGCAAATTTGTACTCGTGAAACGTGTGAAAGTTTTCAAATTTGTCCTCGGATAACGTGGAAAATTTTGCAAATTTGTACTAGGAAAAGGTGGAAAATTTTGCAAATTTGTACTCGGAAAACGTGGAAAAATTTACAAATTTGTACTCGGAAAACGTGGAAAAATTTGCAAATTTGTACTCTGAAAACGTGGGACATTTTTTCAAATTTGTACTCAGAAAATGGACCCTGAGCTAACCATGTAGAAGCAATAATTTTGGAATGCAACAACATGGCTACTGCACGTTGAATTTCCCTGACTTTTCCAAAATAAGGCATTCTTCCCTGACTTCTCCAGGTTTTCCTGGTCTTGGGTCCTGGTCTCTTGGGGGTATGACTACAAAATGATGACAAACGTATGTGGTATCCAGACAGTATACAGTAATGTCTCGAGCTATGAAAAGCTTGGTTTTTTTACTTGGAACCTGATAACGTATAGTACTATTTTTAAGAAGCGGTAGATGGCGTGGAGTCAGTTTCAAGTGTGCCTTCGCACGTCTCCGCTGTGGGGACAAGGTCGTGTAAACATAGCAGTTTGGTTATGAATTCTTCTTGTCAACTTTTTTCGACTTGTTTCGATTTTTGTGATAATTTTAGAAGAAGAACGATAATCCAAAGTCAAAATGCATGCATGCATCAAGAAAGTATTCAAATTAGTTCCCATTTTGTTTCAGATGACTTGACTTGAGTCGATTTTTAAGGTACCGAAAAATTAATCAGATGAATGTGTAGTATAAGTTAATTACTAATGACATGATAACGCAAAGATAAAATGCATATATTTAAGGTGCTCAGACAGAAGCTTTACGAATCGCACTTTGGTAGTCGTCACGTGAAATCATCTGTGATTAAAAGATAGATGTGCATGTTTTAAACCAATTTCTAAGTAGATTTTTAACACGTGACTTTACAATCTTCAGTTCTAGTACATGTACCTCTATTAAGACCTAAAAACCTCAATTTTCAAACAAGTTTCGCATATTCAAACCGCGTTTACAATTTTGTAACGCCAAATTTTCCAAAATTCACAGTGATTAATTCAGCTGAATTTTTGAAAACGGGAGATTCGTTAACTCACGTTAAAGAAACATTTACTACAAAAAATTCAATTTAACGCCAAGCAAAGCCGCGCAATTGGTGACACAAGCCGAAAAGTCGATACAAACTCAATATTCCAAAATCAAAACCAGACCTTTGTTCGCGTGCCGCTACGTCGCGCTGACTCACCGCGCGCGCAGCGCCACCTAGCGTGCAGCAGTTTCCGCGCTCCCCCATCCCTCCCGATCTTTTAAATATTTCTCTTATCCGTCTAATCCCAACCGTCAGACATCTCCATCGAGGACCCCTCCACCCTCCCTCCCGGTACATTAGAATACATTAGCCGCTATACTTGTTTCCTAAATCCAAGAGAGGGTGGGACCGGGGGAGAAATTCCCAGCGCAGCGCGCCGCCTGCCGGCACGAACCTTAAATCCAAATGGGGGGAATTCCGTGAGATCCAACGCCATGCAGTTCCATCGAAGGCAGGCAGTTGATTAGCGCTGACGTCCGACAGGCAAAATCAATGGAAAAATCAGATTGCAGCGCGCATTTCCTGGCTGCCAAGCAGCGCGCAGCGAGGCCGCCCCTGGGGTGACGTCACCACCCCACGCTCCACGTGGGTCTGCGCCGCTCACTCTCCTGCCAGCGCATTGTTGTCTAGGGTGCACGCCTGGCCGCACGCGTTTCACCGAGGCTCCTCCACTTCGTCTTTTCCTGGCCAAAAGATAGCACAAGGACGAACAAGTCCATCCTCCTTGGTGGGATCGAATTCGGCAATTGAGATTCTCCGCAGGAAGAGGAACCAGAAAATCCCTCGACGGATGACTAAGCGGACGTCCCATTCTGGGGGAGAATCATCTAATTGGATTTCGCATGTGTCACTGTGGGTAGGGAAGCTCTGAGGGGAAACATCTGACTGACTAGTGCTTCTGTCCGTGGACCTGGAGAGACGCTCACGCTAAGGAACTTGTTCGGATAATGCGCGAGTGACAGCCGCGACATGGTGAATATGAGACTGAGGAATTCTGGAACGATGAACGGCAGCAGCAGCAGCAGTGTCCCCCTGAGAGTGGCCCTCGTCCGCCAGGGGGTTGGACATCGGATCTGCTATTTGGTGAGTGTCTTTGAGTTTTTTGTTCGATGGTTCTAGCTTTCAGAAGTCGAGTCTGGTTGAGAGCATGAAACCATGGCCTTTGACCCCCGTATGTGACGACGTCTTGGACCATGATGAACCCTCACCCCAACTGTCTTGACATGATACCCAGTTGACCAACACTAGGATTTCTTGAAGCGTGGTGTTATACCATGAAAAAATATTCTTGGATTCAGATGATTGCATGTTTGGCTACTGTTGATGGACAATTTAAATGGCGCTTAAAATCTTAGACATGTGATGTTAGAAATTTCGAAATTATTGAACTAAATAATTCAGTGGAACCTCATTAAGATGAACTCGCTTAACACCAAATTCTGATAGTCACAAACTCGCTTAATACGAATTTCTGATAATACGAACTAGGTTAATACGAATTTCTTATAATTACGAACTCGCTTAATACGAATTTCTCATAATTACGAACTCGCTTAGTACGAATTTCTGATAGTTACGAACTCGTTTAATACGAATTTCTGACATATAGTTCAGTCCCCGTTTGTTGAAATCATGCTGACTTCTGATAATACGAATTACGGTTTAAACGAACAAATTTGGAGCTGATCCCTTCGAGTTCGTCTTAACGAGCTAGGTTCGACTGTACTAATTTAGAAACTGCGTTTTCCCCGACGCGTCGTTGACTTGCGTTAAACATTGTGACATATGATGAATGAAATTTCGAAATCAATTTCCGAAATAAATAATACTTATTTGGAAACTGTTTTCCCCGGTGTAGATTTCAGTTAGCCGCATTTCTTTTCAGGCTTAAAAAAATCAACACTAATTTTTGCATAAATTTCCATGTTTATTTTTTTGAAAAAAAAAAAAAAAAAAAAAGTTTATAAGGGAAAAATACGAAATCGCGCAATGAAATGAAACGGTTTTTTGGCATTTTTCCTATTTTTTTAAACTAAAATTTCTGCATTTATGGGAGGAAAAATCGTTTCCTATAGGATTATTTTCTCCGGAGTTTCTTCCGAAATTCACACAATACAGGTATAGTATTTTCCCACAAGAAAAATTTCATGAAATTGAGGTCGTGTTCGCAAAACAAACAAGTTCCTTCTGAAGCTCGTTTTCTTATATTTGTAATGACTCACAAGAGTTACTTACTTTAAGACACCTGGAGCACTTACTCAAAGAGTGATTGAGGTTCAATTAACTAGCACAGTTTTCAATGAATTGAGCGATTTGTGACGTAATTTCCTAAAAAATCACAAGTATACCTGAAGATCATTCCAGACACTGTCAATGACTACTTTTTACATCCTGCCTCACCTAACTTAACGCAATATTCTGTGAAATTCCTCAGGCAAGTTCAACAGTTATAATTTTACATATCTGTCTGCGAGAAATTGACAGAGCGTGTGTCAGACGCAGATTTCTCAATCTTTGAGGTTTTCAGTTTAACCGCAAGAGGTTGACACCAATTGAAGAATTGATGTTATAAAAAATATGATCATAATGTCATATGACATATTATATTAATCCTAATTTGGTGTAACTAACCACTCATGAATGAATCGATACTCAGCCGGGTCGTCAAAATAGCACATACAGAAGTGATTTACGAGTATATCGAGGCCATTGTTCCTCGCAATATTTGCATTTTCAAATCCAAACAATGTGAAGTTGCATGTGTCTATACTGAAACTATCTTGAAAAATGCATTTTTGACAATAAAAAAAACAAGTAAAACAATTGCCATAAAACAGTTGAAAGTGGGCAATATTGAATTTTTCAAAATTGAAACTACCCATTCATGCATGGAAGCTTATTCAACATGGGTTCTCAGAAATATGTCTCCAGCTTGTTTGTACAAAAACATTGAACTGCAAAAGTTCAATAATATTTATGCATGAGCAATTGCCGTATACAAATTTCCATGTTAAGAAACTTCTTAATTTATGACTTACTTTTTTTTGCTATACACTATAGTGTTTGCGATAGCTAAATATTAAGATAAGCATTCAATGAGCTTGGAAAAGAGATTATACTTGTAGAAGTTGATACCAGAAAATGTCGCAATATTTGAGAAGCAAATTTAAAAATCTTGATCTTGGCGCATATGTTCTCATTATGCATACTTTGCAGTTCTAAGCATGATGGAATTATTCCTCAACTTGAATTTCACGCCTGCCTCATTGTCACATTTCAAGTGACATTATTTTTTTTCAAAAACATTGATAAGGTTTCATGTTTTTTCTAAAAAAAAAGAATGAGTTAATGACACTGAAGAAAATGGCGCTTACAAATGGACGTTCGCCATGCTGTGGCAAAGTCAGGAAATGCCTGGAAAAGTCAGGGAAGAATGACTTATTTTGAAAAAAATCAGGGAAATTCAACGTAATAAATGTTGTCACAGTCCGAAATGTATGCTTCTACGAGGTCATAGTTCAGGGCCCGTTTGTAAAATTTCTAAAATTTTCCCAGTACATAACAAAGTTGCAAAATTTCCACCAATTTCAGAGGAGAAATTTGCAAAAGTCTCAACAGTTTTCGAGGAGAAATTCGGATTGCAGGATATCAACCTTTTCCAGCATAAATTTGAAATTTTTTTAACTGTTTTCGAGTACAGATACAGTACGTAAAATTTTCAACAGTCAGATACCGAAGACAAATTGGCAAAATTCTCAACCTTGTTATAAATTTTAAAAAAAATTACATTTTCCGGATACAAATTTGTCCAATTTTCAAACTTTTTTCAAGCTAATTTTGCAAAATGTTTACAAAAACATTTTTTAATTTTGATAATTTTTTGGCAATGTCATTAGTAAATTTTGCAAAATATTGAACATTGTCCTGGGTCGATTTTGCAAAATTGTGGATACCATTGGTGATTTTGACATTGTCATTGGTCAGGGAAATTTCTTTTAAAAACCTGGAAAACTCGGGGAAGTTGAAAATGAAATTTCTGAGGGAACCATGTAGATGGTCGCCCTAAATTTCCTACAACAAAATGGGGTTTTCAAAAGGGTCTATTCTCCATAATTAGTTGTAATCATTGGGGGATTCAACTCCTCGATGCTTTTTAAGGGGGAAAAGTCCGCTTTCTCGTTCAGTGAAAATTAGAAATAATTAAAACTGTGGCTTTTTCGTCGTAGACAGACATTGAAGCATGCGGCTGGCGCCCCATAAAACCCATCGCATCCGCTAAAGGGTTCCCTAATTAAGTAATTGGCAAGTCTGGGTTAGGTCAGGGCGACCCCATTCGCTGGCCTACTACATCAGCATGCTTATTCTATTAACATAATGGATTTGTTGCCACTATCTAAATTGTTCAGAGGCAGCAACGTGGTTCCGTGTGAATTTCGGCCATCTTGGAGGACAAGCAGTCAGCTGTGCAGCACATGGTTCCATGCAAAAAAATGTGCAGAACATGCACAGCAAAAGAAAGAATGGGCTGGGAATTGATGACCTCTGACAAAAAACGCATTTTAAATACGCGACCTGTGGATGAAGATAACTTCTGGAAGCGATTTCAAAGAATGCATGGAGACGAGCGCGGTGGACTAAATAGCCGGGGTCACGTGACATTTTCATGGAAACGTCAAGGAAAAGAACGTTAAATAATGAATGAAAAGCCAACTATGATATTTGCGTGTGAATGAAATGCTACGTGGTAATTATTTTATGAAAAAATTGTCAAAAAATAATAGCTTTAGAATAAGTCAAAGTTTCGTTATCCACAATTCATAGATTAGTACTGCATTTTTCAAAACATAAAACGGGATTGATATGCAATGACTAAAAACAATTTCACGAGGAAATGTAACTAGTAAATTGATCACACGATATTAGTTTTAATGAAACATTTTCGAATTTCCGTCATTTTACGTAATCATGAAAATCGGACAATGGATGTAATTTAAATTTGTAAATAAAAAGTAGGTTTCGGTTGATCAATCAAGACTAACGACTAATTATTCCTGTATTGGTCATGACTATACGACTAATTCGTCAAGGCTCTACCGATTGATGACTGATTAGTCGTAATCTAGACTGATATTAGACTGTCTAACTTCGAATCTAGTGTATATGTATGGAACTGGGTAACCTAAGCAATTTTCGAAGAATTTTAAATTTTTTCGTCAAGGTTGTAATTTTTTTTTTTTTAAAAATGAAAATTCTCCATAATATTAATAATATTCGAAAATGTTGCAAACTTGGGATAATATTTTGGTCTAATTAGTCAAATTGCGAATAATGTAGGAAATTCTCGAAAAAGTTGCCAAATTGTTAAAAAATGTGCAATTTGAAAATTGACGAAAATTGCTTAGAAGGTTTCCCTAAATTTTTGTCTAATTAGTCAATTTACATCTTAGTCAAGTTGTGAAAAATTTAGGAAATCTAAAAAAAAAAAAAAAAGTTGCCAAATTGTCCAAAAATGCAGTCAAAAATTTGCAAAAGTGTCGAGAAATCTTCCTAATCGACGCGTCGAAAATTATAATATTGTCGAAATATTCGCAAAATTGTTGAAAATTAGCAACATTGCCGAAAAATCTGCCAAATAGTCATCAATTAGTCATCAATTTTAGTCATGATTGACAATGTTATTCTGATCCAGAAATAAACTACTGCAACAATACGATTAACGATTAACGACCCATTTAGTGATTTTAATTTAAGAATGGCTACTTTAGTCGTCAATGTTAGCCATGATTGAAATTTTATTCAACTAACTTCAAATAACCTTTGGAAGTCAACTTTGAGAAAGCTCGAGATACCAATAACCCCGAGACGAACTAATTACTTAGTAGAAAACACAGTCTCGAGTGGTTATTGGACTGTAACCATGCCAACGCTGCAGCAAGTTTTAGAAGACACTAAAAAGGATTGACAAGCTAGCGCTTCGGCCCCAGGCCACTTGCAAATTATGGCGCTGTCACGTTCGATAAGCTTCTGGAAAACCAATTTGGGAGGATTTGGTTTTGGGAGAAAATTACACAATTTAGGACGAGGAGTATACGTTCCTTTATGGAAATAATTAATAACCGCAATAACGAGCTCGCAAAACAAAACAAAAAAATCCTCCTGAAATTCGCTCAGAGGCATGCGCTATAACAGCGCACGTGAGTTCAAATTTCCGAACATTTTGGTTTCAAATCCTATATTTTGTGCCTCTTGTAGGAAGACTTTAGGCAGATAAATCAACCTAGATATCATATAGAGAAGGTTGCGTGCGAGGCTGCTGTCCGTGCGTTTTAATTTTTGTTATTAAAAATAGTGGTTGTGCGGAATTAACCTCGATTTCGGTGTTGGAAGAAGTGTTTGAAACCAGTCACGAACAACCTCATTCCGTCCGAAAGCCGCAAATTTGCGCGTCTAAATGAAAACCTGTAATTCGGAAAATGCTTGAAAACAACGCGTTGCATAATTGTTTTTATGCAACAAATTGTCTGAACAATCCTTTCCGTTACAAGCTTCTTTTTTTTTTGCTTTAGGGGCCATTCAAAAAGGACGTCCTCATGTAGGGGGTAGGGGGGATAGGTTCAGTCACGGACACAATGTGGACAAGGGAGTCGGGAACAACCAACTCGGACGTCCACTTAAAAAAAAACGCCACATAAAATCGGTGCCCAAATTAAAGTGGAAATTGAGCGCAATATCGCGTAGATGGGTTATGAATTGCAAAAGTTAGTAAACGGGGTACCCCCAGTTCTGGAAAAGTCAGAAAACCTAAAAGCTAAGGGTTCATTTGCAAAATTTCTCACAGATTCTGAGGAAGATTGGCAAAATTCTCAACCTTTAGGACGTCCGAATGGAACCGAGGGGGGGAAGTCCTGATTGACCGGACACAATGCGGATAGGTGGAGTCCAATTTTGGGCAAATTTTGCGGAGATTCTTTTTGAATGGCCCCTTATGAAGATATGTTTTAACAATGTGTAAGATTTGTACGAGAGAATATGCCATTTTTGTGTCATTACCTAACACAGAATTTGCAGTGCTAAACGTTTAGGAACATACATGTCAACTTTCATAAATTGTCAAAATTGTCATAGGAAAATGTTGTGAATTTATCCTAGGAAACTGTTGAAACTTTTGCAAATTTGCCCTCGAAAACTGATGACAAATTTTTCAGATTTATCCTCGGAATAGGTTAAATATTTTTTAAATAAGTCCTCGGAAAACGTTGAACATTTTGCAATTTTATTTTTCGCTAATTGTGCTCTATATCGTACATTAATTGTCCTGAAAGTTGTATATATCGATGTGGAATTTGTCTTAAACGAAGAAATTAACATTATTCGTAGGCCTACATACCCTAGGAATTAAGTGACTGCATGGAAATGAATTCGTACTATCAGAAATTCGTATAAAGCGAGTTCTTCTTAGGTTACCGTATCGTACATTGTCCAAAAAGTTGTAAATACCGATTTCCACGTGCAAAGTCGACCAACAAGCGATAAAGATAGTGACAAAGTATCAAATTCTCGACAAGCTTGAACTGCCCTTGGCATACAGCTGTTACTTCCAATCTGATATTTCAGATGAAATCCAAATCGGGACATGTATGCAAACAAAACGAACTCACAGATTTGTGACATGAAAAAAAAAAAAAAAAATACAAATGCAAATATTAGCTAAGAGTTATTCTCGTGTGGCATTACACACTCGGTCGTTGCATTATTTGCAATTTCTTCACCTGAGTGTCGATGAGAGTTCGTAGACCTTTTTATCGGAGCATTCCCGACATAACTGAGGAGACATTCTGAGTTACGAGCTACCAGAAACTTTTTGTCCAACTTTTTTTTTCCGCTGACTTCCCTGCTGAAAACTTGAATTCGATTTCCGAAAGGTCATATCAAACGAGTATTAGCATCGGCGATTGACTTATGGAAACAATGGCAGCCCTTTTGCGGAGATTGTTTATGCAAATGAGGTGGTTGTTCGCATTGACATGTGTCAGGGCAAACTTGTTCCGAAAATGGACAAGCTCTCGATAAAACAATCGGCTTTCTTAATTTGTCACCATCATGTCAGCACCGTATTTTCTGCGATGCACTTCCGGTGCGTGTAAACGTGACAGCATGTCAAAATTGTCATATGCCAATATTATCCAAAAATTTTGACAAATCTATAAAGAACAATGATAATTACTAATGACAATTTTGAACATTTTTAAAAAATTTTCACAGTAAATTTTCATCTGTGAAAGTTTCTACTGTGAAAAGATTGAAAATGTTGTAAATTTCTCCTCGGAAAGTGTTGAAAATTCTACAAATCTGTATTCGAAAACGGTTGAAAATTTTGAAAATTTGTGCTGGAAAGGGTTGGAAATCTTGCAACTTTATCTTCGGAATAGGTTAAAAACTTTGTAAATATGTGTTTGGAAAAGTTTAAAATTTTGCAAATTTTATCTCTGAAATTGGTGAACATCGTGCACATTTTTACTGTGAAATTTTTCAAAATTTTGCTGATGGGCCCTGAGCTAACCACGTGGAATCATTAATTTTGGATTATGACAACATTAGACCTAATACGTTGAATTTCTTTGACTTTTTTCAAATAAGTCATTCTCTGACGTTTCCAGGTCTGGGGGAACCCTGGCATAGTACCACTTGTTCCTCCTCTAGTTGGACGATATAGGTTTGTGACCCAATTTTAAACTTACTAAAAGTTGGGAGCATCATGGGAACAAAGCGTACAGAGGTGCGTCAAGAGTCGAACCACTTTTGGCACTCCCTATACATGTACGAGCATCACATACTCAAACCGGAAATGCTTCACATGGTGCTGATTAAAGAAATGTTCGGCCGTTGGAAAGTTCATATGATCAGCTGATTTGCGTGAACTAATTTACTCCGATGGAAGGTTGAGATGGAGCTGAACGTAGGCTATACATGTATATAGTGTACATAGGGAAGCCATGATTGAAAATTCAGCACCACTATCAAAACAGTTTGTAAACTGATTAGTCAGACAAATATTGGATTGGGTCATCAGCCTGATCTGCTCTGATCAATCTCAAGGTGTATAAACATCTCGTGCAGATCTGGGCGGTCTTAAGTCACTCTGCAGCTAGGATATTTAGCCCCCAAAAGCTACAAATACGTCGCTAGGAGGCGTTTAAAAGCAACAAATACGCCGTTAGGAGGCGTCGAAAAGCTATAATCACAGTTAGGAAGCTTTGAAAACCTCCAAATACGCCGCTAGGAAGCGTCGAAAAGCTCCAAATACGCCGCTAGGAGGCGTTGAAAAGCTCCAAATACGCCGCTAGGAGGCGTTAGAAAAGCTCCAAATACGCCGCTAGGAGGCGTTGAAAAGCTCCAAATACGCCGCTGGAAGGCGTTGAAAAGCTCCAAATACGCCGCTAGGAGGCGTCGAAAAGCACAAAATACGCCGCTAGGGGGCGTTTTAAGCACCTTTTTTTATCCAGCTTCGCAAAGTTGCAGAGCTCTTGTTCGTTCCCGATGGTTGCAGCCATTGTTTGCCCCATTTACGGAGTCGCAGACTGGCAGTAAACAGAAAATGCCAACTTAGTCCATTAAGTATTTTCGGAAATTGACGTGGGCTCAACTTTTAATTAGACCTTAAAAACAAATTGCCCTCGACGTTCGGCATTAGCCTATACCTTAAGTGCGCATATGCCAACGCGCCGTTTGTGTAATGGACTGCTGCTACAAGCTGTTACACAAAACTTCTATTGATTTTCGCATAAAAAAGGTCAAAATGTGGCGCCGTATTAAATGTCAGTCGGGTATTTATTAGTCTCCAGATTTCCTGGAAAAACGCTCCGGGTTCCGATCCCAATCCGCGTTCGAATTAAGCGCCACGCCGCGGCCTAATCGACGAGATAAATAAATTTCGCCTCATTTGTCGAAATCAGATTTCCGTTTGGGAAATTGATAATTCGAGCGCACGAGTCATTACCCAACGCGCCCTGGAAATATGATTCATAGCTGAATTGCCATTAATGAGGAAATTACGACTCCTACTATACCAACAGTCCCCATAGGCCATTACCAGAGCTGGGCGATTGATACCGGTACTGAACGGAAAAGACCAATTTTCGGGAAAACAACTCGAAATTGACATCAGAATCCGCTCTCGGAATCTTGCGATTGTCGAGCCAAGTACCAGAAGCACCTTTTCCCCTTTTTGATACAACCGTTTTGAACTTCACTTCCGTTATAGAAAAAAGTTTTATCTCATACCCCAGCAACGTTCAATAATTCGACATTCCATGCAGAACAGGTCAATGCAGTCAAAATTCTCAATATTCTGACAATGTATAAGTTTTGTCCAATATTCTGACAAATGAAAAGTTGTGTCCAATATTCTGACAATGTAGAAGTTGTGTCCAATATTCTGATAATGAAAAGTTTTGTCCAGTATTCCGACAATGTAGAAGTTTTGTCCAATATTCTGACAATGAAGAATTAAGTTTTGTCTAATATTCTGACTATGTAGAAGTTTTGTCCAATATTCTGGCAATGTAGAAGTTGTGCCCAATATTTTGACAATGAAAAGTTTTGTCCAATATTCTGACAATGTAGAAGATTAATCCAATATTCTGACAATGTAGAAGTTTTGTCCAATATTCTGACAATGTAGAAGTTTTATCCAATATTCTGACAATGTAAAGTTCTGTCCAGTATTCCGACAATGTAGAAGTTTTGTACGGTATTCTGACAATGTAGAAGTTTTGTCCAATATTCTGACAATGTAGAAGTTTTGTCCAATATTCTGACAATGTAGAAGTTTAATCCAATATTCTGACAATGTAGAAGTTTTGTCCAATATTCTGACATTGTAGAAGTTGTGTCCAATATTCTGGAAATGTAGAAGTTTTGTCCAATATTCTGACAATATAGAAGTTTAATCCAATATTCTGACAATGAAAAGTTTTGTCCAATATTCTGACAATGTAGAAGTTCTGTCCAGTATTTCGACAATGTAGAAGTTTTGTCCAATATTCTGACAATGAAAAGTTTTGTCCAATATTCTGACAATGTAGAAGTTCTGTACAAGTTTTGTGAAGAATAAAGAAACGCACATATAAGAAAAAGAAACATGGTGTCAATATAGGTTTAAGAATGGTCACAGATACTCCGCCTTTTGTAAAGTTTTCCAGAAGACCAACAAAGGAAATATCGACACAATTCTCATAAATACTCCACCTATTTTGGGTTTATGGGAAACCTTGAAGGGCTTTATATAACACCAGCATTTGTGACGATTTAACCCAAGAACGTACACCCAAGATATTTTTCAAACGTTAACCAACATGGATCAGAACAGACCCGATTGCCTAAAATATGCTAAAACATTTGCTTAAACATGAACAATTATTTTGAATTTCTGACAAATAATCTCCACATGTTCTTTTGGAATGTTCATTGCGAGTATGTTCAATATATGTTTTGCATATTTGTTACGTTTTTTTATCCAAATTGTTGCCTCGCAATGTCATGTTTCAAAAACTTAAAAAAATCCCGATCAACCAAAATGTAATAAAAATTACTGCAAACGGCATTTAAACACCAGAAATATCATATTCAACAATTCAATTTATATTAAAAAAACGAAACGAACCACGAGTCTATCGAGATCCATGTTGGGTGTTCTAGGGTTAAACACCTTTATTCACTTTGCAAATCAACATATCTTAAATTAAGATAACCACGAAATAAGACGAATTGATGTA